>JAUKPT010004449.1:0-11116 GCA_032273505.1 Nanomia bijuga
AAACATTCATAATTGTATTCAAAGTGCAATAATCTTGACAAACAAATGAGGTTTATACAAAGAGTATTTGATGGTAAGATATCTCCCAGGGGCTTATCTAGGTGGAAAAAGCGTCCAATAATAAAAAAAGTAGAAAAACCAAACAAAACCAACAGTCAAATAACATGTTCAAAATACATTTTAGCCATTTTGCTTGCATTTCGGATAGTTGATTTTTCCTTTAAAGTGCTGAAACTCGGTAAGTATTTTTCCAAATTTAAAGTGACCCTTAAAAAATTCAATCTTAAAAGTCAATCTTACCTCTTTGACATGGACATAACAAGTTTTTCATATCAATAGATTTTTATACCAAAATACTTTTTCAAAATTGTATACTTTTTTTTGGCACACCCAGTCTCAATCGGTATATCACTTTTGCCAACTTCAGAATTTAGGAATTTGACATCAAAAATTCAATTCTGCAAGGGTACAACCTTTGAGATCAAAAGATCCTGCTAAAGAAAGGTATTTACGAGATATGATCATAACTTTTTTAATGAGCGAATTTCAAAAATGAATAGCTTGTCATAAGAAACAGGTTATGAAACATGGTGTTTTTAGAGTCTAGTACTGTGGGAGTGAGTATGCTTAAATAAATAAGTAAGATAAAACAAGGTTTGCAAACAATAATTGCAGCAATAAAGATAAATTCAGAGCACCCATTCTTCTATCTACCCATTTAAATATTGACTACTGGTTATGATTGGATTTTCGACTCTCTTTTGAATGAAATTAAATTTTTGAGTAAAGTGAAATTTGAGGTTTTCCTGATATGTCAAATCAAGTTGTTTTCATTACAGTGGTTTTGGTAAAACTAATAAAAACTGACAACCAATTCGTTAAGATCTGCTCAGTATGGTGTCATGAAGCGAATGATCATTGCACCAAGTGCAAATGAGCCTTTCAAAAAATCCAAATGTTTAAAGTAGTGCTACACAGTTTTTGAAAAGTAGTGTAAACGCCAGTTTTTTTAATAACTTATATGCATTTAAAGTTTTCTTTGAACATGTAGCCATCAATTTAAATGTTTCTAAAGTTCGCTTAACATGCCGTTAAGCGTGTGAGAAACTCACAACTTATTAATCACTCTGTGGAATGTATCTAATGCATCGAAGTACTGTATTATGCATGTAAAACAATTACAAGACTTCACTAATTATTCATGCAATATTACGTTATTACTTCTCATACAATACATATTTATCAAATTCTCTCTAGTGAATAAAATCATGGTATTTTAGGGTAAAAATGGTTATAATACCCCGATATTGAACGGAAACATATATATTTTCTTATTGGCATCTCATTTTCAAATAATGTTTTATCTGTGACGACAGGAGGACATTTTCAAACTATATTCCTCTATAACGACATATCGCCATCAAATTTTACCTCTCAAGTCATACAAATGTACCACAGATATGGGAGAAAGAGTAAAATGTTTGGGTCATAATAGAAGAATTTTGGACAAAAATACCAATTTTTCTTTTCATTTTCAGATGTGGAATGATATAAAGATTAAAATTACATAAAAAACAATACATTTTCGAAACACCTATTAACGAGTTACCTTCTTAAAGCAAAATGAGAAAAAAAGTAAAAAATTATACAATCTTTTGTGACAATCAAGGCAAATGCTACAGATATTTAACTGAAGAAATAATTTTGCAATCAATGAAGAATTTTTTCCTATTTCTGACACAGTAATTGGAGGCTTGATTGAGATCCTAGTAGCCCAGAATAGAGGCATCTTTCAAAATCACAAACATTGATTTTATTTCAAAAAAATAAGTGAGTAAAATAACAATATTTTTTGTTAACATACCTACTAACACCACCTTTCTTCCCCCAACACAAATATATTGCATGAACTACAGAAAGATTTCCTTAACCCATTGAATCATATCAGATCAAACATAGTCTAATACAGCTGAACAAAACGAAATAATAGTAAATCATACCAGGATATCACTGAAACTGTGTTTTAACATAACATTTTAAGGAACTTCCTTCCTAGATCCATTTAAATTGATACACCATGCAGTCAAATTAAAATAGGGTTAGAACCTTCAATAAGGATTAAATTCTATTTTTAGAATCGGGTGTTCTAAATTTAGCAGTAAAAGACCATGCAGTGTTCAATTACACCTTTATTGAACGCAGTCAGATTCAGTCAATCCAATTTAGGTGGAATTAGAATTTAAGAATCTAATTATAAACCTTTGGTGACAGCTTATCAATTGATTAGTGCATTGAGATTTATAATTAACACACCTGTAAAATCATCAAGATTAAATAAGTATGCCCACTAATAGAGGTGCATCCACAAGTAGATTAAAAAAATAAGATTGTTTAAAAAATGTTAATTCTACACTTTTTTACAAGGATGGGACAATATACTACCACTAAATTTTGTGATTAACATTTTTCTTATAATTTAGACATTATAGCCATGAAAAAGAGGTTAAAAATTTCAATTTTGAATATAGTATGAATATAGTGGTGACATAACTACCAGAAATGTCTTACTTACTTATCAGTAATAATCAAACCCCTCCCCTTTCATAACAACTTATCCAGGGTGTACCCTGGAATCCCCTACAGTCTAAGCATGTTAGCATTGCTTGAGGTTAAAAAAAATTAAACTTATTGTCTCAATTGCCTGAGAAATTGTGGGAAAACGCTTAAAAAGCCCAACTGAGATAGGATTTAATGCAAACCCCAAGTACCTTATAAACAATACAGCATCTTGTTATTGGTAGAAAATCGATCTTAAAATAATCATGAGAAAATTGGATTTTTAGTATTCAAACATACCTTTAAATCAAATGCACAAAGAACTGGATAGTGAGTATTTTTCCCTTTAACTTAATCTATTCTTGTGCATTTGAGATTCTTAAATATTTCAAACATCCCATCATAGACGTTAACCTCCATAAACTGAGATTTTATGTTCAATATGAATGTTAAAACTTGCGAAACAGAATCATTTTTATTGCATGACTAATTTTTTTTTACTTTTTGAAGTCATGAAACTTATTGGAGAAGAATGTTAAATTCGGAGAAGAAATTTCATTTAAAAGTGAAACAAGGGTTTTTTACATTTGCCTATATGTATAAAAAGAAATAAAAATGTCAACAGTTAAAAAATTCCAATTCCATCTTTTAGAGCATTGAAATAGCAGTAGATGAAAATGTTTGTAAATTTGCTCTTCTAGAAAATAAACATCATATTCTTGATATTCATTTGTTTTCAAAGAGTATTTTTCCAAATTTTATTTATGGTTAAATTAAAAATATGAAACAAACTGACCTAGAAGTAGTTCATAAATTCTGAAATAATTGATCGTTGATCCGACATTTGCTAAAGATTTTGAAACATTGACAAAATGAAGGAAATAAAAGGCTTATTATAACTGACAGTAAAACTTCTATCCAGTCCTAGTATCTTTCATGACTAAAATAAAATTATTATATTTGTTGTCGAGAAAAATGTGAGATGTGCTTATAAATTGAACTTATAGTTTGAACTCAAAAAATATCTAGAAAATTCAAAGCGACGGGAACACATAAATATTTTCAAGTAAAGTATATCAAGATTGGTGTAACATTTCCCCTAAACGTTTAACATAAGAAAATCTACTGAATCAAAAGATTATTTTGCCCAAATTCGTATTCCCTCACTGTGTCAAGAATAAAATTAAAAAAAAAAAAATTACAATAGACAATATATTAAGAACATTAAATTTTTACACAAAAGTAAAACATAAAACTTCATATAAAGATGTATTTAGTTCAGTAATCATCTCAACCTCTTGCAAGTCCATTACAATAAAAACAAGTGCAACACAGCAACTCGATTCTCATGGATGGGGATGGGTTATGAAACAAAATAATTATCAAAGAAGGAAAACATAAAAAAAGTATAGAACATTTTGTGTGTTCGAAATCATTGAAAATTATGTGTTTCTACAACATCAGAATGGAGGTGGAAAGTGGTAGTGGACGTTCTCATAATTTCTTTGTTTAGAGCATCCTTCTTAGTTTCTATGGACTGTCTGTAACAGTACCTAAAGACATGACAAGGCAAGCAAAATATCTGCATAATAAGGTAATTAAAGACTGGACCAGGATAGGGGCATTGTTTTGCAATAGTAAATAGTGTGTGTTTTTTGCCACACCCACGTTTTTTAGCAAAGTAGCTTTGAAAACAATGCAGAGCAATGGATTGATGGAACAAAGAGGAAGGAAGAATACTATATGTGGGGCATATCTAATATAACCTTTTTTTAATTGCTTGTAGTTGTAAGACTGGAATTAAAACCAGAAAACAAAATGAATTTACTTACTTTATTATATCATTCAGTGGATCCATAACAAAATTTTATAATACAGCATCGTGTTCATGACCATAATTATTTGTAATTTTCTAAAGGAATAAAGAATCCAATAATTCTTACATGATAAATCTAATTACCCAAATATTTTTCTTTTTTAGATTAATTCACTTCAACATATTCTTTCAAAACTTATGCGTTGAGTTCTTAAATGAAATAAGAAACCTTTATCAAACAAAACTTTGAATCTACTTAGAACTAGGCTTTCTCTTGTTAGAGACTATCATCCTTTCATTTTCAAATATATGTTTTCTTATCTTTTACACTTCCCCTCTCATACAATTCTCCCATATAGTTCTTACTTCATTACATCAACTGTTTAAAAAATGGAAACAAGTTGAGACAATTCTCATGACCCAGCATGGTGACATAAATTGAATATATCGCAAAATTGGTTCAAAAAACGAGTACTTATTAATGAACCTGAATAAAGAAATATTAAAATATTTACTTCTACAAATGAGATAGATGTCAAAATCTAATCTGGAACAGATTCACAAGAAAATATTTACAAACTAAATAGATTTTGTCTGCACACTTGATTTTTGCATAGTACTCAAAAGATACTCAAGAGATAATGCACATAATGTACATCCAAAATGTGACCACAAATGTTTTTTCCCTACTCCTGAAGTATTTTCCAGATTGGGGCCAAAACTAATTTTATATAATGATCACAATTTAATCAAAATTAAAGCAAATGCACCTGCATGTACAACTTTCAAGTTAGAAAATAGTAAACTGACATTTAAGTCATCATTCAAAGGCGTTCTTTGACCTCAAAAGTAGAAATCTTTCAAAAATTATAAACAAAATGTTGAAATTTTATGATAAACAGAAACCTTTGAGATGGAAATAAAATTAGAAAAATAAAAGGGAAGGACACTTTTAAACCTATTTAAATGACTAAAAAGATAAGAAATTAGACACCAATGGTATTTATCCTTAATTATTGACATTATCTATCATAAATAACTTTTAATGCAACTAAATAAAAAATAATGATAAACATAATTTGAAGAAGAGAAAAGAAAAAAAAATATCTGTAAAATTTCTTCATAAGAGAAACATCTTCAAGATTAATTAAAATATTAAAGTTGTTTATTAAATCATTTCTGAAGACAAATTTCAAATAACTAAATCTTTAGGTCAATAATCTTAAAATAAGGGGAGAAGATACTTCTTAGTGTTGCAGTACAGGCAATAGGGGTCAGAATGCATGCAAAAATTATGAAATTTTCTTGAATGTCTGGATCACTTTCTATGAGCACTGATACAATCGCCTAGTTATTCATCATGTACTCATTAACACTTCCAAAGAAGTAATCTGATTTAAGATGGCCTTCTGGTCCAGTAGTTAGTCAAGGCGCCAGCCTAAAATACAGTTAGAAGTATTCTTTATAAGTCCCTCATACAGAAAATCTTTACTGGCTGCTCCAGAAATACCAATATGTCTCTAAGAAAATGTGCATGTAAATTTTCTGATAGCCACCCTTTTTAGAAATGTTTGACATCAAAGGTTCCTCTCCAATAAAATAAAAGTATACAAGATTGACACTTTAATTACTAGCCAGATATTTATCATAATGAAACAAATTAGGAAGCAATAGAAAGAGGAAAGTCTAACTTAGATTTTGATGGGTCATTTATCAAATTTAGCCAAAAACTGCCAGAATTATACTGATTTAAAAACAAATGTACCCACAGAAATAAGCAAAAATCGATGAAAAATGGGCAATTTGACAATAGAAAAGAAATTCTATACTTTAACGCTAATTGCTGATTTATCATCTTAAAAGTTATTTGAAAATACATACATAACTTGCACTATATCTTTAAAAGCATGTTGGTAAAATTTATACTTCAAAATTACAGAAAGGGAGGTAAACAAACTAAATATTTGAGTTTCCTTAAAGGTGTATTGATTATTTTACCTAGATTATATACTGGCATAGATATATATTTGTCTACTTCAATACCATTTTTATTCTGAAAAAAACAATTATTTCACAGATTAAACCCTTCTTATCTCATTTTTAGTCAGTTATGGAAAAGTTTCTCAAAAAACGTGGCCTGAAAGTGACTGGATGGAACAATTGATAACCTTTTTGGGGTTCCTCTATAATGGTACTTAATCATGCCAGTTGGACAGGCATCTTTATGGACCAGCTATGAAATAGAGCTCTTTAAAGGTTACTCAAAATAGTTTTTATGACCTCATTATCACACTTATAAAGCTCCTTCCCTGATCATTAGTGGGAATAAATTTTCACAAAAGGTCCTTTTCACAAAAGTAATTTCGAAAAAACACCTAAAAATTGGGCATTTCTACAAAAGTTGTCATTTTTCTCTCTTTTTTTGAGTGGGTGGAAATTTGCCTATTCGCAAAATTATATTCCGCAAAATTTGCTCATTTCTCACATTTGCGGAATATTTTCCCATAAGGTATATGTTTTTACATATTTTCTGCTCCATCTTTTATTCTCTATCAGACAGAAAAAAGATCTTTTCAATTTTGGTTTGAAGAAAATTATCAAAATTAAAATGAAACCGTAACTTTAGCAGGAATTAATTCTGAAAGTTTGTGAAAATAATTAATGCTGCAAATTTAAGGGAAAACTCTTCACACATGTTCAAGCCAAAATTGATCTTAGAATAGATTGTTGCCAGAATAAAAAAAATCCCTGGATATTTGAAACTGATTTCGAATATTTGAAAGTATGTGCCCTCTGCAACAACAATTGAAATCTGAATGTTATGTTTATTGAAGTAAAAACTCCAAATGATATCATTGGCTTGTACAATTATGAATGTAACTAATAGCTTTAAAACTTGATATCAAAAATTGAAGGTATTTGTTTATTAACGAATTTCCTGGACAGTCAGAAGGACATTATTTTAAATGTGCAATCACTAAAACACCTGCTCATGAAGAGAATCACAACTCTCATACTCACACCACACTTGTCCATTAATTTCATGAAATATCAATTATGCAACAGGTGAAAAGCGGAACAGGAGAATGAAAATTAAGACACATAAATGAAAATGATAAACATAAATTTACATCCCTGTAAAAAACCCAAATTTTAATGTTTTGTTCTTTCCTATTTCCCCCTAATCTATACTCCTTACTTCATTCATGTTCCTTTCATTTACATTACTATAAAGCAGGAACAAATTGAGACGATTCACATGACCTACGTGGTACAAACAAATTATTTTTTTATCAACTCTATCCTTCTACAGACAAACTCATATAACAAGGAGAATGAAAAAACCTTATGGAAAAGTATTTAACATGGATCTATTCTTAACAATACAATGACAAAAAATACAAATTAACATAAATAAATATTTTCACAAGATTGCTTACAAAAAAAAAGAAAAGTTTTTATTGTTTTAGAATCCTTTTTATCTTATAAAAATGGACACAAAGAAATACAGTTCAAAACATTTCGCAATAATATAAATTATCTGAGTATATGAATACTGTTAACAATGGCCCTTATTGTGTTCTTATTTATCTACTTCATATATTTATTGTAAAGCAAGACTGGGAAGGTGGGTATAACTTAATATTCTGAATTGGCAAGTAAAGTATACAGTTTTTGTTATTCATTGTTACTTAGAATAGCAGGGGCACTAACTAACAAACATACAAGTACAAAAATGTTTAGTCTAAAAGGGGTTTACAAAAAAAATCAAAAATAGCAGAGGTCAAAAAAAGAAGGAATAAAAGAATTTCTTTAAACAATTGCATGTTCTGACTATCTCGTTTTTCATTGCACAGGTTGTCATAATGCCATTTGACTTTCATCTTACAAATATAAAAAGTAAAAAGGAATTACCACCTTGATGACCCTCTCCCTTCTGATGCCATTTCAAATCAAAGGAATAATCTTGTGCATCAAATTGTAGTGCCAAAATCTTCATTTCTCATACATCCATTTTTTCATCCACTAAACATATCCTTGAGTTCTATAAATGATTAATAGCACTCTACTACTGGTTGCATAAAAAAAAAGTATACAAGATTGACAATATATTGCTAACCAGCTATTTATTGTGAAGAAAAGACCTCATGACAGACACTAAAAGAAGGAAGGTCAAATAATCAATCAATACAAAATGAGTTATTAAAATTGGTAGTTAAACTCATCGTAGCAATTTGAGGATCCCTTTGGATAACCTTTTAACGGATACCCAATCGAGTACCTTCAACCTGGGGACCCAGAACAATCCAATGGTTGTTCAAACCAACCCAAACCATATCCATAATCTTTAAATCAATATAATTTCGACAGTTATTAGACAAATCAGCTTTTTTCTTAAATGTTATTCTTTTTCTCTAATTTTGCCATATTGTTTTTCTGTTTTCACTTGACTGTACGAATGTTTTCAACTCGCGGGGCAAGTAAAAGTAAAAATCGATTTTATCATCAATGTACATAAATGCAGAAAGTACATACTTTTATGCAGATAGCAGAGGTATCGGTATGTCTGATCTGAAAGCCGACACTTTAGCTGATATATGCTGTGTATGCATTATGTATGTATTTTATTAACCAAAACATATTTCTGTGATAAATGGACTAAACTTAAACTTCGTTAACCTGAATTCCATTTTGCTTCGAGTCAAACATATAATTTTGAACATGTGAACGTATGAGATGTAAACAAAATTGCGAACAAAAATGGTTTCTTCAGCTCTAAAATTTTTATTTGGTGTTAGATAACTAAATTTCCTTGTTATTATAAGGTAAAGATTGAAATGATTAGTTTCAGTTAAGATTTGCTTGGTTCAAATATTAAGAAACATGTTAATGTAAACATGGTCAGTGATGAGAGAACCCATTTGTTTTGATAAAGTTGTTAATTGATATCGATAATAATTAAGTGAATGCATAAATAGCTTCAAATAAATGACAATGGAACATAAAGAGGGCATTCAATTATTCTGTAACCTTGATATGGTAGGCAGGTGTCCAAGTTTTGGTTAAGATCATTGGTTAGGTATGGTAGGTAGGTCGTTTTATCTAACTATTACGTAGCCCAAATGGTAAAAATCAGTCACAGTTATGAAGAATTTAGAGATTAAACTTGTGAATATGGAGGGGAGTCAATACTTGTATTTCGTTGTTTCTCATATCATTTTTATTATCATTACCAATTCATTGTTTTTACTAATTTCCTTAACAATTTTCTTTTTTAAAGAGTTATGGAGAATTTTGAAATTAAACTTTCTACCAGGGATGGAGGTCATTAATTCAATAGCTTCTTTCATTACTGATGGTTGCAATTGGTTTAAAGGTTACATAACATAAACATATGTATATGGTCATATGCCTAGTTACATATGGTAGGTAGGCTGCTCAAAATGGCTTTTAACTGGACATTTCCTTGTATGTGTATGTGAATATTGCCAAGGAAAGGGAAATCTAAAAATTAAAGAGTTCTGAGGAAAAACAAAAACAATACAAGTTTATACCAAAATAATATTTTTGTATGAATTTTTATCAGAATGCTATTATAGTCACATCGCTAAATGTTTTTTGATGTAATTTTTTTCCTATAAATTTTTAGATTCTACTATCGATTTTCTTTTGTTGTTATTCAAAAACTTCTCTTATTTATATCAATTAATGCTCAGTATCATCATTCAAAAAGCAAGGGTATTCTTTAGTGAACCATTTTTGGTACTTATCCTTGTGTGGCAAGAAGCTAATGTTTCCCAATTTCATAAATAAGATTACTTTTCTAATAGAAAGCAACGTGTTGTTATAAATGGTGTCAGTTTCCCTTTTTACCCACTCGAATCAGGCATTCCTCAGTGATCTGTACTTGGACCACTTCTATTTCTAATTTATATTAACGACCTTGAAGTAAGTATTAAATCCAATGTAAATGTTATTAAATCCAATGTTATTTTCAATAGTCAATAATGATTTGTTGTCAGCTGAAGAACTGAATCGTGACTTTAATGTTATTAGTTACTGGGCTAACCAGTGCAAAATGTCCTTTAATCCTGAACCCAACAACCAAGCAACATTTTACCCTTCGCTTTTTTTTAATGTGAATATTGTTTCCGAATCCAATTCTCACAAACACATAGGTGTCATCTTGGACACCAAACTATCTTTTAATTTTATTATTACTGATTACCGACATTTATAAGTATTTTCTTCGCCCACACTTTGATTATGCAGATATTGTGTACTAAGTCCCCCACTCTATCAATGTTTGCTCTTTATAAATTCTTAATAGACAAAAGATTTAAAGGATACAGTATCAAGCAGCTCTTGACTCTGCCGTCATATGGCAAAACACCTTATGTTACAATTTTGAAAATATTTGAATTTATACATATTTGAAATCATAATTCTATTTGGAATCATAATTCTATGATATCAGATTCTTACTAGAAACATCCCATC
The DNA here is from genome assembly GCA_032273505.1 of Nanomia bijuga. Lineage (NCBI taxonomy): Eukaryota > Metazoa > Cnidaria > Hydrozoa > Siphonophorae > Agalmatidae > Nanomia > Nanomia bijuga. The sequence continues at coordinate 10,874 of JAUKPT010004449.1, forward strand.
TCCTGTTCTAGGGGGTGGCAAAATGCCTTTTTTACAAATTTCCTTCTTTTAACCCTACTACGACTGGGCTTTTTTGAAAGTACAGTGACTGGGGGGGGTCAAAGTGACCCGAGGCTTATATCTTTTGTTTCGAATGTGATATGAAGCTGAAATTTGGTACACATGATCTCCAAGTGAAATCAAACAAATCGTGATGTTTAAATTTTGGTACCGGTGCCGGTGACGCCGTCACCGGAAGTTGTC
>JAUKPT010004450.1:0-11115 GCA_032273505.1 Nanomia bijuga
AAATAGTTCTTCCAACTCCAATCTCCTTTCTTAGTTTTTACCAATAAAACATTAGAAAATGGTATTTTTTTGCTAATTTTAAATGTTGCCATACTCTCCCCAACTACACTATTCTTTTGATAATGATATAAGAGTAAAATATGCCAGATTGCCAGAGTTTGAAAATGAGCAAATTAGCAAATAACAAATCAAGCAGTTTTGATTAAACCAAAAAATATAAAAGATATAGTGATAAGAAATATGTGACGTCACTCACATTTTGGGGGCTAATTATTTTTTCATTGAATATTCATTTAAATTGGACTTCATAGCCTACTCTATACTCGGCCATATATCTTGCCGACAGAAAATCGAGTTGGGCGTTTTGGGACCATCTGCGATCAAATCACTATGTATATTTACCAGTATGTCTAGAATGCGTGGGAACGAATCTATCTTTTGGTAGAAATTATTGGGGAATTATGGGCCTTTCGTACTTTCATGCTTAAAACAAATAATAAAAAAAGATCAAATAAAATTAAATAAAATTTTGACCAAAACACTCATAAATTTAATACATAAAAGCACAAATACTTCAAAGTATATACGTTAGTGTTAGTCAATACAGCCTGAAATTCATATAGTTCATGGAAGACGAGATTTATCATACCAACTCAAAAGACGGGTGTAATGATATCTACTTAGCATTTGTAAATCAACTGCATTGAAGCTAAACTGGCACTCCTCTTCAAACTGGAAAATTGTACTACTGTTTGTGTTAGTAGCATCCTTTCCGTGGTGTCAACGTTCCGTCACTATAAGTCATTTACTTGTGGCGGTTATAAAATCATATGAAAATGGTAGCTAAAGTGGCTATGATAATATTAGGTCTGAGTCATTGTTAGCTACTGTTAATACACATCCTTGATGAGTGCAAAAATTTTGAAACTCAAAATTATCGAAATGACGTCACAACGACGATTATTGATATAATTTTGTATTCTGAAAATATTCGAGGGGTAAATCACTGAGGAAATCACGTACTCTCTCCCGAAAATCACCGAGAAATCACAGAGAAATCACAGAGAAATCACAGAAATCATAGAAATCACAGAGAAATCACAGAAATCACAGAAATCACAGAAATCACAGAGAAATCACAGAAATCACAGAAATCACAGAAATCACAGAAATCACGTACGCTTTTTTCCGAGTGATTTACCCCTCGAAAATATTTATATAGTGAGGTAAGTATCATATAAAGATGTCCTCCAAATATTACGAAATGGCAGGCTTTTCCAAACATTTTCCCTATAATGACGTCATCATGAAAAAAGTCGTGACGTCAGCAAAATATTAAACCAGGTGGAATTTTTTCGTTTTTCTCTAGTAAATCTTATAAAGGATTATAACCCCATCAATTTTTAGGTCTAATTCATCATTATTATGGATTTTTATATGTCGTTTTTATCACGGGCCAACGGGGTTAAGGCATTCCTGTCTTCAGTTTCTTCAGTTTTGCATAAGAAGAATTGTCCATAGAAATATCAGATATCACATAGATAAGATCTAGAGTGGTAGACATGAAGTGTATCAAATGTTTTTACAAAAACAGTTTGATAAAGCATGCGTTACAAATAAATATGATTACAAAGGACAATAGCCTATCTGAAATCAGACTGAAAAACTTGTTTTTAATGGATTCCTATTGTTATCATCATGGAATGGAATGCGATTATTCTGTCAGGAAACTCAAACTTTCTCTTACGATTGACAATCACTGATCAAGCAACAGTATCATCTACGGCAGCGACAAAAGAATCGCTGCAAATGTTACTGTAACTGATATTTCGACACGATTTTATTAGAATGTCGAACTTAATTGAATCATTTTCCTATGATTGCTATCTTAATTTTTCTTATAATAAACAAACAAGGGAACATCTGTAAAATATTCCCAAGTATAAAAAGATTATCTTCAGAAAATATGTTACCAGCATCTGGTGAAAGTAACATCTGTTATCTAAATCACGTGACTAGTTTGCAAAAATCTATCATCCAAAGGATATTAGGCAATTAATATGATTACAGAATGCATCGTCTAGAAAATTAAACCACTCGTCTTGAATATTAGAAATAGAAGGAAATTGCTTATATATAGCTATATATGTTTATATTTGTATTATTCTGTGTGTTTGATGTTAGTTTGTTGTGCATTCTAGGAGTAATTTAATAAAGATGAGTCGATTTATAGGTAAGCAAAATATTACATATCCTTGTTTATATAACGACAGAGGTGTATCACAGTATGTCACGCATATGTTGAATGTCGAAATTAAATATTAGACTGTTAAATACTGTGTATTTGCATACGTAAGACTACGAATGCCAATAAATGTTACCAGCAGGTATTATTTGGAACACATTTAGGATAAGACAGTGATGCCAAAATGATAAATAGTTCTACTTCTTTTGTATCACCAAGTAAAATAACCGAATAGACGATGTCTAATAATCCTGCAATGAAACTACACAATTGTGGTAGATTAAAGGATTTTCTTGTCGTGCAAAATAGATATACAATATTCCCTTTCATTTTCTACCCATGACTAGATCATGCTATTAAAACAACTTAGGGGACATCTCAAAAGGTTTTTATATCTTTTAACAGAAAATTTCTGTTACGGGGATAGCTAATAGTTATGTAAAGGGTTATATCACTCATAATCATTATTTCTATATCTTTGTAGTCCTTACTTAATTTACCACTTTAAGTAGGAAAGAGATGATAAATGCATTTTTCAATTTACTCAAATTATACTGGAAATCAGCTGTTAGTTAGATATGATGTCTTGAAAATATAATATAATGCGGAGACGCCTTATGCATTTTAAAATCAATAATCTTGGAATCTGATATGGATGACGCCCTTCACCCATTTTTCATATATCATCACTGACACAAATAGTCTTAATGATTTGTCTTATTCTCGATTAAAAGATTAGTGGGCACTGTATACGAGATTTTAAATAACCAGTTAATTGCTTGTTAATGAGAACTTGTGTTGTCTGTGTCAACTATCTGTGTTTATGCCTAGCAAGTAATTATCAAAAAATCTATTTCATAGAAGTAATAATTTGAAGTATATTCTTATTTGAGTTGAACCTTGAACTTGAGATATCGATTTTATTAAAAAAATAGAACTTAAATTATTGTTATTGTTTTCAAAATTATTTCATTATTTTTTATCATGTTTTTGAAAAATTGCTTCAACTTCAAACAAAATAAAAATAAAGTACTAGAAAGATCTTTGAATAAAAAAAATCTAGTTAACGAGCATTATTAAACTATTTAGTTTAAAAGATATAGTTGTGTTAAAATGATTGACAAACAATGACAGGTTATGATTACAATTGATAGCCCAATAAACGATAAATAAGGCAACTCGTCAATTATCTATACGTAGAGAAATAGGGAGCAAAGATGTGGCTCTAGATATATTTTATCTTTCTACACTTTCTGATATAAATATTTCTGATCAAAGTAAAGAAATTTGACCATTTATTTTATTATTTGAAATGGTGACAATAATTCGGTGTTTATCAACCTTGACGTTAATCGGAAGTTAGCAAAATACCAATTGACGTTTACATGTGGAAAAACCAATTTCCGAATCGCCTCTAAGCACGGTTTGTCAAAATTGTCAAAATACTATTAATAAAGAAGACCATATAAACTTCTGACATGATAACGTTTTACACCTCAACAAGAAAGAAAAGAATACTAGTTACAGATGATTGTTGTCCTAAGATTTATCTTCCCTTTGTTGAACAGACAACTCTAGGAGGGTATGTTTGCACTTGGATGATATTTGATAGGAGAGTGCTCATCAATTCTCTGCTCATATTGTTTTACGTCATCTGCTGTTACGTAATGTGAAGAAATATGTTTTGATAGCTGAATCGTTCCTTGTGATAACGTAAGAAAGACATACTAATCAATTGTAGCGAATAAAAATGATTCCAAACAGATATACTGAGAAAGGTATAATATTTAACTGAGATGTGAGTATCAGGTTTAGACGGTTTAAATCAATTTGTTGGTGGATGAATTTATGATATTTTATACATTTTAAGTGAGTTTAAACCTTTAAACATGGATGATAGCTTGCAAAAGATTTGGTATTATTTGGTACTTATTTGGTCACCTTTTTGATGTTTCTATGTCTTAGAGGTGTTGATTAAATTGTTTGATGGATAACTATTTATATGGACTAATCACGGACGGGAAACTTCAATATCACGGTAAAAAAAGTGAAGACCGATGCTCTCATTTTCGAAAAAACAGATGAAATTACTCCATTTCTTCACAAAAGTGAAGTTCAATATGTCCTTTATCTGGCCCAAAAGTAAAAAAATCAAAATACGAAAATTAGATCCCCTGAGTGCCAGTCAGCATGCTCGGAATCTATCTTAAATCTATTACATTTATTTGAGGAAAACTACCAATAGAAGCGGTTCAGGGGTGTTCAAAAGTGCAGAAATACATTTCAAACTGCCATGATTTGTAATATTAAGCATTTAAACGGACTTAAAACTAATCTAGGGTTCCCTACACATGTTTTTGGGCCAAAAATCACCAAAAGAAAAGGGAAAATGACTATTTTGCACAATATATCAAGATGAAAGAGAAGAATTGGCTAAAACAAAATCCAAAGAATTTAATTAAATATTTAATCACATTTAAAAAATGAATGTTACACAAATTTGACAAAAATATTTGTTTTAGGGGTCAAAATGGGGATCAAAATGGGTCAAAATTATGAGCTGTAAATTTGCAATTATACATCAAATCACATTTGAAGACTAAGTATTGCATACATTTGACATAAATCATTGCCAATGGCCCAATTTAGGGCTCTTTAGGGCTCAAAACAGGGGTCAAAAGGGTCAAAATATGCCCATTTCTAGAAAAATGAATAATATCAGCTGGAAATTTGCAGTTATACATTAATTTACATTTTAAAACAAATTATAATTTAAATTTGACATATAGCATTGTTAATGGACCAATATACAAGTATTGTTTAGGGTTCTTTGTTGAGGTTTTTTAAGGGGGAAAAAAGGGGGGCAAAAAGTTCAAAATGTTTCAATGTCTAGAAAAAGGCATATCACTGGCTATAAAATCGTGTTTATACATTATATCACAAGTAATTGTCAATGACCTAGTTTTGAATTATTTAGGGTGCAAGAATGCAAAATGTTCTTATGTATAGGAAATACATTTAAGCACATTTTGACTCCTAAAAAAGCTTAAATTTCGCCATTAATATTTTCTTTTGTCAAATTTTGTAATCACTTTTGCCAATGTGGCGAGCCAGAACTAGAACAAAGATAAAATTAAATTTCAACGCAAAGTATAATTATAGTCAGAGAATATATATGCTTCAACGGTGTAGGAGAGTTTTGAATATAATTCTTTTTACGATTGTTTTGTCTACCTTGATTTATTCTGTTTGCATGTTTGCATACCCCTTGGAAAACAATTAGCAAATCGCTGCATGACATTTTGAACAATTTCATCGTCAAGAAAGCAAAAACTACTTTCATATATTTCTTTAAAAGCTTTCACCAGTCTTGTAGAACAAGATTTCATCTCAACACACTCATAAAACTTGTAGGAGCATACCGAGATAGAAGAACTCATCCGTAGGATGTTTGAGTGCACCTCGAGAAAACTTATCGGTAAATTTGGAAATTTCCAAGTTTACCTCAGGTGCATCCAAACCGATATTGGTTTTCATGGATATGTACCCACATTTACCCTAAACAATTCCAAACTAGAGCATTAACAATTACTTTTGTCAAATTTGTGTAACATTTAGTTTTCCAATGTGATTTAATGTATAAATACGATTTTCTAGCCAGTGGTACTTTTATTTAGACACGGAAACATTTTGCATTTTTTACCCCCCTTTCCCCCCCCCCCCTAAAGAACCCTATACTGGGTCATAAACAGTAAACAACATAAACAACATTTATGTAACATGCAATTGACCCTTTTGACCCCGTTTAGACCCTTAAAGACCCCCAAATTGATCCATTAAATTTAAAATCTTGCCCAGATCACGAGTTATTCAACAAAATAACTGGATTTCCGCTATTTTCCGATAATAATTTTCAAAAGAAAATGCCATAGTTGAGTTTTCCGTCCAAAAATATGCCCAGATACAAAGTTTCAATTTAAAAAAAAATGCCATATTCGGATTTTTCAGTCTTTAAACTATTTGGGTACGATATTTTATTTTTATACCGTTATCCATGCTTAAATTACAGGCCTTCCATTCCGTTGACTTTACCTACATTTAGATAGGAAAAATGTCTTTTTGAACCCAGTGACGTCATAAAAAAAGTCGAAAATTGCAACTTCGAGCCTCTATAAAAAGAGAACGGAACAAGATTTTAACCTGCGTTTTTTTTGTTCGTCTAGTTTCAATTAGCTCTTTCAAATATGAAAATATAAAAAATGACTAAAGTTCCCCTTTAATGTCCATTAATGTGATTTGATGTATAACTGCAAATTTCCAGCTCATTTTTTCTAGAAATGGGAATATTATGACCCTTTTGACTCCCGTTTTGGGACCCAAAGACCCCTTAAATGGTCCATTAGCAATCATTTATGTCAAATGTATGTAATATTTAGTTTTCAAATACGATTTAATATATAATTGCAAATTTACTGCTCATAATATTCATTTTTTCTAGAAATAGGCACATTTCTGCACTTTTGAACACCTCCCAACCGCACATAAATGTAATAGATTTAAGGTTTTAAAATTCCGGGCATGCTGACTGACATGCCTCACAGTGGATCAAATTTTCGGATTTTTATTTTTTTACTTTTGGACCAGATAAAGGACATATTGAACTTCACTTTAGTGAAGAAATGAAGTGATTTCATCTGCTTGTTCGAAAATGAGAGCATCGGTCTTCACTTTTTACCGTGATATTGAAGTTTCCTCCTGTCCGTGATTCTAGTAGTCCGTGCTCTTTAATAAAGTATGTTTCAAAAACCTGTTTAAAAATTGCTTGGCTGGTTTCTATGCAAAAAATATTTATCTGAACATATACTTGATTAGACTATCAAATCTTTTCAGAGTGAGTTAGGAATGAATGCATGTTATTAGAGATTGACCAAAACATAACGAATCTCGAGTTTGAAAAGTATAACAGACAAGAAATTAGTTCTATCTACGTTGACTCATTCTAAGCCTGTGATATCGCCAGGGAGTACAATTTAGGGGGAAATGCCCCTAACTTTGGTTGTAAATGAATCATTTTGACCGTTAGTTCAATTATAACGTTTACCCTTTTGCCTCAATTTGAACGGGCTATGCCCAATTTAAATGGTCTATGTCCCACTTTCTCATCAACTCGAACAATCTGGCACAAATAGCAACATCATAATGATTACTTTTTCATTACATGTAAACAACTTAATCTTCTTTAGTTTTCTAGAAAGTTAATATAACAAGCAAAAGGCAATACAATTCAAAAATTAGTACTTTTATATAAGAAATTCCCTTCCTGGAATCTAGACAATGCAAGTAATAAAAATGTATCATTAATCATAGACATTCAAATAATTGTAAATGGACAGTACCAGAATAGTATAAGTAATAGTTGATCCAGGAAAAAATATTTACCATTTACTAGATATAAACAAGTATAAATGGTTTGTAACAGATTTTGTTTGTATCCATTTTATCCATATTATTTCGAGTTGTTTCTACCTCATAATCAAGAGAAAAATGTCAAAAGTAATTTCATCATTTATTTTTTAGTGGACGAGGCGGCACTCAAAATGGCTCTTAGTACGAAAGGGATGTTTGACATAAAGGTGTGGGACGACATAGCCGAGAGGTGCAACAACCCAGACCTGATGCCAGTTATTGATAATCGTACTCAGCTCTTTTATCCAGTAAACCCAGAAGATGCTATTGTTAAACTAATAGAAGTTGGTCAATTGTTACAGTTATCATATGCTGGTAGTCGTACATATGGAGCTTGTAGTGTTCATGTTATTGAAGTAACAAGTAAATACCAAGATTTAGTAAAAAGCACTGTCTCGGTTTGTACAAGTTTGACAAATATTGTGTTGCACGCTCTTTCATATCATAAACCAGCTCTGATTTATGCAGAAAAGAGAAAGCCAAACAAAGCAATAGGGTCTCTAGGGAAATGTGCTCTTCTATCAAAACAGATGGCTGACGAATGCGAGAAACTTGCAAATGAAATTGGTAAATTATCAAGGTTCGCTATAAATGCATTTACTTTATTGTTAGAAAATTTCGAGGGCAGTGAAAGCGAAAAAGAAGCAGTGATGACACGAGCAAGTAAATTTGAAAATTATTTTGATATTGTAAAAGAAAAGGAAAAGGATCTGCAAGAGAAAATTGACGAGGCACGAATCATGGAAACAGTGAAAGATATGGATGGGAATAAAAATATCAAAGAAAGATTGATCTACGGTTTATTAGGACCTATCAGCTACATTGCAACAGATACGAAATCATCAACAAACGAATTAAAACAACTGTTACAAAACGAATCTCGAAAAGCGAACGATGATTTACGAGAATCTGTCGAACATTTAAAAGATATCGATTATTCGCAAAGCGACCTAAGAGCTTCAGCAGCAGCTTTGGAGGTCGTCATCAAAATACTCGAGAATGTGAAACTAATGTTTTTAAACGCTAATAAGTTCTGGAAAGGCGTTACAAATCATGCAAGCGCTCTGAAATCATCAGCAACAGCAGATGAGTTACGTGATGAGGATGTCCTTGATAAATGTAATACAGCGTTTGTCAACGAAATAAAAACATCAGGTTTAGGCTGGTTAGCCACAGGTAAGATATGCCGAAAGGCTGCTTTGGACATTCGTAAAGTTAGCCACGGTGTTAATCGAACAAATACAAAATTATTCGATAAAATAGAATGTGAAAAATTAATACAAAAAATGACAAATGTTCTGATGACGAATATTGATGAAGAAAATGAGAAAATTGAAGATGTCAAATCCGATTGGTTGTATGAAGTTCTTATGAAAGCCGATCCGTTGCCGAACTTAGATGCGGCCGCAGAAGAAACAACCGAGCAACAGCCGTTTAGTTATTTAGAAAATGGCAATGAAGGTGAGGTAAATGGAGAAAATCAAGAAAAAGAGGCAGAAGAATAAAAATATTGGTCTATGGGTGGAAGAAAAAAATATATTTTAGAACATTGTTAACAACATTTTTTCTTCTAAGTAAAGTTTACCAGTTAATTCTTTCTTCTAAGTAAAGTTTACCAGTTCCTGATTCCTGTCATAACAACGAATTTTCTCGTAAGAGAGGGAATCCCCTCTTTTTTTACGCCGCTAACAATGTCAACAATGTCGTTCTTTTTGTTTATGTTTTGATGTGATGTTTTGATTGAATGTAAAAATAAATGCACTCTTGATACTGATATGAATAATTGATTATATACGATCATTGATTCTTTCATTTTGATTGTTATTTGTTTGTTTACAAATCCAGGGAATCATCAGTGCCGAGAAAACGCGTCAACCAATCAATCGTTCTAAGTTAGTTAGAAACCGCTCAGTGAGCGGTTTCTAACTATTACATAGAAATATTTTTATTGCTTTTTTTTACAGTCATTAATTCAACACGAGTATCAGTTTTAATACTTAACACTGCCGAATTACAATAAAAACTGAATATATTTTCATGGTTTTCTGAGCACTTCAAAAAACAATTAAAAAGGAAGAAAACACCACGAAGAAGGTAGCGAATTTTTTTTGGAAAATTTTTGAGCTAATACATGCTATTACCTGCAAGTCCATACCGTACATAAAAGCCGAGATATGATAGTTTAAAGAAAAAAACATGAAAAACTGACCTATGATAATTTTATCGTGAACCTCGAGTTGAAAGTCCGTTTAGTATAGTAGTCTGTGGTAAAAGGAATCCATTGTATAACCATGAAATGTAGTTTGCAATTATCTGAAAAGCCGGGAGTTTTAAACAATAGATTCACATATATCGCCTGAAGAGATCTTATCATAGTTTGTTTGAACATCAAAAAACTGCACAATTATATGCTTACTAATTACATAATCGCAGTTATAATCTACTTATTGCCTTGAAGCACTTCAACATTTAATCACTTAAACATAAGAATTTCTGCGAATTTGAAGAAATTTTATATTTACAGGAAAACGAAGCCCGTAAGGGGTACTTTTTTGTTTCTATAGAAAGAGAGTACTAAAACTAAAACTAAAAACTAAAATAGCGCCAAAAGTAGTCCAGTGACGGGGATTAATTTTATGAAAATTGATGCACCATTACATAAACTATTCATACACCAACCTAAATTTAGGTTTTGTACTTCTTAGGGAAAGTGAGGGGGCATTTATTTTTCTGTTGTGAGGGGTAGGGTGGTGAATTTAATGTATATATAATTGTCAATTGTATAGTCAATTGTATAGTTTGATAGTCAAATGTATATATAAATTGTCAATTATATAGTCAATTGTATAGTTTGATTGTCAATTGTATATAGTAAAATGCATATATACAATTGTATAGTCAATTGTATAATATGATAGTCAAATGCATATATGAATTGTCAATTGTATACTCAATTGTACTCAATGCTACTGATTGGTGCACAGTTTTAGTTGTTAATCTCGTTCTATCTCTTACAATGCACTAGGCTCCAATGTCTGTTGTCTAGCAATTTGCACCTCATTTTGCGACCTACTTGTGACCCACTTTGGGTCACATGAAGAACTTGTGCCCCAAGTGTACATTATTTTCAGATAATGGGACCGTCATTTTTGGATTCCTCGTATTGGTTTTAATACCTGTACCAAATTTCAGGTTAATCTGACAACCTTTTTGGGGACCCAGTTTGGGGGTATGGGACCCAGTTTGGGGGTCATTTTCCCTTTTCCCACTGTTTTCAAATTTTGGGACTCTCATTTTTGGATTTCCCGTATAGGTTGCAGTATCTGTACCAAATATCAGGTTAATCTGACAGCTTTTTACTACGGTTGCTAGGTGTGTCTTTTCACATTTTTATTTTTTCAGAT
>JAUKPT010004451.1:0-11115 GCA_032273505.1 Nanomia bijuga
AGGTGGGGCTGAAAGACATTTTATGAATTCCTTCGTGAATACAGGTCTCAGAAATGGGAGTTCCACATTCTCTTGATGGCTTTGACTTTTTTTACTATGTGAACCAAAAAAAAGACTTAATAATGATTTCAAGCGATACATTTGCCTTTAAAGATTAATCTGAATGCCCATTGGTAATGAAGAAATCTATCTCCGCAGTAACTCTATAGTTGTTGTTTAAATGGAAATTTTCATTAATGATAAGACTGGATTTGATTGTATACTTACGAAATTAAACGTGCATTCAATTCTAAAAGGGTTGTCTGCAAAGCAAGGTAAAATAAAGGTCCACCTTAAAATAAGGTCCACCCAGATCCCACATCTCGTCATATGTCGTCTTTCTTCGTCAGACGGGAGAGATTCGACGAAATTTGACGATATTGACTAGTTTGGCAAGATAATTCGACGGGATTTAACAAGATTTGACGAGATTCGACGGGATTTGACAAAATTTGACGAGATTTGACGAGATTTGACGAGATGATTCGACGCAGAGGTCGAGAATCTTACCCGCACAGCCGCAGCGCGGCTCGGCAGCCCTGTCATTTTCTCGGCTGCCCTTCCTAGATGACGAAAAAAAAATGCTGTCGACGAGTTCGGCAGATTTTTACCTTAGACTTTTTACGGCTCGGGAAGTTGTAAGATTCTCGAGCTCTGATTCGACGAAAATTTGACGAGATCGATGAGATGTGTTGTAGGGGGTGGAGGGGAGGGGTGACGCGAAAACAGAAATAATAAAGCTGTAAACAGAAATAAGCTACTTTGACCGTTGCTGTTGTCCATATAAATGAAAACGAATGTCTCTCATAAATAAATAAAAAATTCTGCAAAATAATCAAATTATCAAATTGAAAAATACAGTCATTCTTATAAACAATCACTTTCTCAAAAATAGATATAAAGTTATTTATCAAAATTTGTTCTAAATTTCTATTGTAATGTTGTTGTTTTTGAGACGGTTCTTTCAATTCAAAATTAACATTTCTAAAGAGAAGTTTGTTGACTATCAAAAATTATTTTTTTAGGGGTTTCTTTCTTTCGTCCAATAAATGTAGCTAAACTGTATATTTTGCAGTATTCTGCCATATTCATGTTCATGTTTTGATTTTCAAAAAAGCAAAAATAATAGGAAAGTAAGCATAAATACAGCAATTCATCAAATCCACAATAGTAATAATAATAGTAGTGATAATAATTATGTCGATGTTCATGATGATGATGATGATGATGGCGATTTGAAAAGATTCGAAACATCTGCTGGTTATTCGTCTCGTTGTTCTTCTTGAAATGATGATATTTCACAAAAAAAAGAAGAAAAAAATGCTTATTCGTAAAAAAATATTTCTGTTGCTGATTCAATCTCATCCTACAAAAATAATATTTCAAATTGAAAAAAATGATGATTCGTCATTGTCTGAAACTTCATTTCATTTATGTCTTTCAAATATTTCGATTTCAAAGGACATCATACTCATTGCAACATTTACTTTCGAAGTATTTCCGATGATTGTGCGCGTGGCTTGTCAAAAATATCATGCAAACGTAAACGTTTTTTCGATCTTTGTGTAGGTTACAATGTTCTAGTCATATTTAGATTTCTGATTCTGATTTAGACGTTAACACTAACAGGCACTGGAAGTAAAGTGAGAGAGGGAGAGGGCGTGGGGGAGAACGTTTAAACGTATTGAATCAGTCCACCCCTACATAATTCAGTCTAAAATGTCTGATGCAAACGTAGACGTTTTTGTATCTTTGTGTATGTTGCAATGTTCTTAATCACTTTTGCACTGACAGATACTGGAACTTGAGAGGGAGGGGAGGGGGGAGTGCGTGGGGCATTAGTATAGTAAACCTTAAAGTCCATCTCTGAAGCATTAATTCATTCGGAGCTGTTTTTGGTAACAAAGAAAGAAAATGGGAGGGTTTTAGGGTTAGGGTTTTAGTGTATGTGTTTCCTATGTAAAAGTAGACGTTTTTGTATTTTGTAAAAGTAGACGTTTTTGTATTTTGTAAAAGTAGGCGTTTTTGTACCTTGTAAAAGTAGACGTTTTTCTATCTTGTAAAAGTAGACGTTTTTCTATCTTGTAAAAGAAGACGTTTTTATATCTTGTAAAAGTAGACGTTTTTCTATCTTTTAAAAGTAGACGTTTTTATATCTTGTAAAATTAGTCGTTTTTCTATCTTGTAAAAGTAGTCGTTTTTCTATCTTGTAAAAGAAGACGTTTTTATATCTTGTAAAAGTAGACGTTTTTATATCTTGTAAAAGTAGACGTTTTTCTATCTTGTAAAAGTAGACGTTTTTGTACCTTGTAAAAGTAGACGTTTTTCTATCTTGTAAAAGTAGACGTTTTTATATCTTGTAAAAGTAGACGTTTTTTTGTCGTTGACTTTGTTCTTCTATCATTCTGAATGAGGGTCAGGGAAGAGTTTAGGGTTTAGATCAGGGTTCAGAGCCCAAGGTTTATGGCTTAAGGTTTATGGCTTAAGGTTTTGGGGTCGGAATTGTTGGGTGTCGGTCCCCGTTTGATCACTTGTTTACTCTTTAAAAGACTTTCTCGTAAATAGATCGATAAAAACATTAATTTTGTAAAAAGGTAAAAGATCTTTTAAAGGAACCATAACAACTAGGGTAAAAATATTTTTTGCAAAATTATAAAAAAATGTCATTATTTTTCCATTGACAAAATAGTATCGTATTTTTTCCGGTGAGTTTTTTTCATTAAAAAAACACGAAATTGTCGAGTTTAACATCAGGTTCCGTCCTCTGATTAAGCATTAATTAGTTTACAACTTAATTGTCTAATACATTTTCAATTATTGTATTAATGGTTGTATTCATTTTATTCTGCAAATAAAAATAAATAAATAAACAAGATACATTTATGGGATGATCCGCTGAGCGTTTGTAAATATTTATTTGTTGACCCTGGGTTTTGTGGTTTACCCCGGGTTTGCGGTCTTCTTCATCTTTATATCCTATGGTTACGTCAATAACAGTTTAATGTTTCTTCAGTTTGACATGCGTTAAAAATGGTCGAAATACTGGTTAGCGAATATTTATCATTTATAATCCAGTCCATGTTTTACCCGTTTTTCTCCAAGAATAGTGTTTTATAGTTTCAAGATGAATATTCTTAACTTTTTGGCTAAGTTTATCCTGGTATATTCTTAGCATATTCTTTTTATACACATCAAGTAAAAGATGACGTATACATATATATTAAACTTTTTTTCCCAATTTCATCTTGATTATTCTTATAAAGTATATTCTTATAAAAAACAACCGTGTATCCACTGATGAGATCAAATCGAGTTTAGACATGTGAATCATGAAAGTTGAAATTCGTTGCGTAGAATTTACTACATTTTTCTAAAAGGTGTCAGTCTTCGTAATAACTTTTGATTTTGTAATTTTCTGCTAGTATTTGTGAAATAAATCGTAGAACAATCGTTTTGTTAGCCTAGCAGCATATTAAACAACAGGGAAAATTTTACGCAAAACATAAGTGTATTCCGAGGCCGATCACCAAAACAATAATGAAAATAATTCGAAGAAAAAAAGATTTATCGATAGAATTAATTCTATTTATTCAATTTTTGCTTTCCATGGGAGACTTTTCTGGGGTGTCCTTGACGCATTGTTAACATATTACTATCTAGATTGAATGCATTTCTGCTTTTTCTGCTCTCCTCAGCAATCTAAGTATATAATTGAAATTTGCGAAACTTTTATACCCTTAAAGTAGTAAAAAAGCCAGCTCTCTCTTCTGTATGCTTTTACAACGAGGTATCTTATCCTCTTTTATCTATACACCAATCATATGGCTTTCCCTTGCACTTGTTTATTAATCCGGAAACTCGGTTCTGTTGCTCAATATTGATGAACAAAGAAGAACTGTTTTTCTTTTCCGTCTCTGTGACTATCGCAACAGACCGGATAACCTCCAGTATGGATGTTCAACTCCGTTTGTTGTCACAAATGCTAACTTATAAGTCATAAATGTTATTAATTAAATTCATGACGAAATGTTTTGTTTTTGCATTTCAATTAGTGTAACAGTGAATACGCGGTGTATATAGAGCTTTAAAATAGCTCTCTTTGTATTAAGGCCCCTCCCAACGCTCCGTTCCGCTGGTACTGCCCAATAGTCCCAGCTCAGTCATTATCGATCCAGTGATTTTATTACTAGCAAAAGAAAGTTCATTGATTTATTTTTTAGCTTATAGAGCTGCAATGTTTTTTTCGTTCAATTAAGGGCCCACAGGCGAGGAAAAAAAATTCCTACCAAATCAGTCCGGCCAGGGAGTAAAATATTCGTTTGGATGCGATTATTTTAGAAACTGATTGATTATTTTTCATGACTTAAACAAACTTGTCATTTTCTATTTTTATATATTTTTGAATGAAATCTTTAATTATACTTCCCTTCTTTTTAAATTAATTACGTAAGTTAAGAATTCTTTTCAAGTAATTTTTGGCACTGTTCTAAATTATGATTCGTTTCCAACATTATAACGTGTCAGATAAATGAAGCTTGTCGAAATATGACTTAACAAGGCCACTCATTATTTTGTTATTTTTCGCCAAAAGTTTTGATTAGCGTCATATTTATAGATTTTGGCAGATTTTGTGTAGTTCAAACCAAATACATTTATTCTATTGTATTCATTATATCTTTTCTCCGGTCTTGCAGCTATACAAAGCCGATAAAATCTTGTGCACCTTCGATAGGAATTCAATGACATTCTGGAAATCCCTAGAAATCTCAAAAAGTCTTGGAAAATCCCTAGAAATCTTGGAAATCCATAGAAATCTTGGAGATCCCTAGTAATCCTAGAAATCCGAGAAATATCTTGACCTATATTTTGCGTTGAACGTTGAACATTACAACAATGCTACATTCCCTTTGTTTTACACCAGTCTCCGTTCTATTTGCTTCAACCAAAAGAGGGACGGAACACCGAACAAGAAAGATATCATTTTCGTTGTAATAGATGTATAAGCTATTCTTCAGACTATTGGATTCGTTTTTTTGAGATTCGAAAATGTTTATATGCGTGGTTTTGGATAAGAAAATGTCTGCTGATTAAATGACCTTGTAAAATATTTTTTTGATCAAAGTTGGGACCGACCAGAGGGTAAATAAGTCTATTTTGTATGGAGATGCGGAAATATGAAGCAAAGCAATTCTCGTTCGAAACAAATTGACAGGAATCTCATACACTTTACCAGGAGAGTGAGTCCTACTATTTTCTTGAAGACCCTTTTTGCACAAGAATCTTGAATATTATCACCGCACATGATATCACTTCATCTTTTGAGCCACTCTCTGCCTTACTTTATACCACATTATACCCTGTAGAAAACGATGGAACTTATGGACCACAAACGAATTTCTTCTTTCAACGCTCGACGAAAATATGGAATGATCTTCCAAGTTCTGTCGTAGAGGTGAAGAATATAAATGTATTCAAGCAAATGCTTGACACTATGGATCAATAATCCATTGCGATTTGACTATAAAGCAACATAAGTAATTAGTTCGTTTCGAAGAGGCCATCCTTCGCCTGTGAAATTTGTTTTACTGAAATATCAATTTACTTCAATCTTTTTTCTTAAAGTGAAGAAAAAGTAGCGAGCACAAAATAGTCGGTGCAAATTCTCCCGACATTTAGTTTCTTGGACAAAAAAATGTTTTTCACAATAGAAAAACGAAATTTGATAGTATACAAATTCATTTGTTTCGTTTCTCGCTACAATTAGTACTCGTGACTTTTCTTGTTTCAGTTGTGATAGATTTTCACGACTTTCGAGACTTTTTCTTTTTTGGAAGTCTCATTAGAAAATACCAGATTTCAACCTAAGACAAAAAAGGTAAGAGAGCGTATATAATGAAATGGTAACAATGTATTGACGTCATGATGCCATAAATACATCGTCATGCAATGCATTGTAACCATTTCATTTTATGCTTGATCCAACTTTTTCAATTAAGGTAGTCAGCCATACTTCCATACTTTCATACATAAACATACTCCACATTGGTCTAAACCTCTGGCGTCGAGTCAGTCCTAAAACAGCGAGTGCAAGTCTCATGATGACGCGTGACAACAAAACACAACACCACAGACGATTTAGAGAAAGTCCTTCATAGACGTCAACAATGTGCGGAATTTCCTTCACAATCACTACTGCAAGTACTTCAAGTGCAATTGTGTTTCGCGTGTTTAATCCCAATATACCTGCGTCAAACAAATAACATTCGAAATGACCCCTCTCATCTCTTTCTCCTTCTCCTTCTTTTGTTGTGTCGATAAACATTGCACTGTTTTCGCTGCATGATCACATTTTAACATCACAGACGTCATCCCGAGCGCTTATTTTCAATCAATCTGTTGATTTTATTACGTCGTCGATAAGTAGACGTTATTGTTTGTCGTAATGTTATCATGTCGTGCTTTGATGTTTTCCGCTCACTCCGTTATTAGCATCAAAGGTTGCTTTTCTTAAGCCTTGGCCCTGTCTATGTTTGGGATTCGTTTGGTCTATGCTGAATAACTATTGTTAATTTAACTTTATTCTAATCTTTTCAGTATCAGTTAATCTTAATACACAATCAGTAATTTTTTAAATTTTTTTTTATGATTTTCATACATTACATAAACATTCCCGAGAGAGGCAGTATATATTAAGCTCTTCTAACATACAACACAACATTTAGCATTTAACAGAATCCATTGTCGAATTTAACGCACCGAAAGGAAACACTTGTGGCGGACATTATTTCAGTGATTGATTTGATTAAATTACGGGGATCCAGGAGGGATCGAACCCCCGGTCGATCCATTGAGAAACCTGAAACCTAATCACTGAGCTAATGCGCCGTAATCTGATCTAAACTATTATTCCTTTTGAACTTAAACCACAGTCTACAAATTATTGGTAAATTTGTCGTTTAGTTCGTTCAAAATTACATCTGATTGGTTTACTTGAGAATTTTATGACATTATTTTTGGTGACGTTTTGAAATCAACCAATCAGATTCTTCATGAGGTAATTTTTATCCAATGAAATGGCGAATTTGTAGACAAGCCCTTTGTATATTAAACATTTCAACATTTGATAAGCCTCAGATTTGTTCTTTAGGCAATTAGTCCAATCCTCCCAAATCGAGCAGAGAAGTTAAAAATAACATAACTACCTTGCTGGTTGTTGTAAAGAAGATTGATCACAAAGATTAAATTTGATTAGTGTTAGAAAAGGATTATGAGAAAAGCCGATATGGTGATCGGATTTCCTGCTAGAAAATCCATATTGGACCCGAAATTAATGCGATGATCAGTAGGCCACGGATGATCATGAAATTGATATGTTGAAAATTCTTGTTACTCAACATAACAGTTAAAGGGGCGGGAAAGGAGCTTCAATGAATTATATTTTGAAACTCTGAGTGGTATCAATTTTCTAGAAAAATCTCACCCCGCCCCCTTTTCCTCCCCCCCCACACACACAAATGAAAGCCCCCCCCCAAAAAAAAAAAATCATCTTGAATTTCCTTAAGAATAATATCTTAACGTTTTATGCCAAGATAAGCATCGTTAAAAGTAAAGAAATGATAAAACAGAGCAGACTATTAAATGCACAGATTTCCCATGTGAATACGTTAAAACGATAAAAAGAAAGAAGTGGTAAAACAAAGCAGACTATTTAATGTATATAAAACCTTGTAAATTGAATGAACAAAGATTTAGGGCATAAGTTCTGATATCTTTCCTATTATACATGATGTGTATACTAAGAATATGCTAAGAATATTCCAGGATGCATCTGGCTAAAAAATTAGGAATAACCATCTTAGACCCAAAAAAAACTAGTACATAATATGCGTACATGACATAACTTTAAAGTTATGTCATGTTAGTATTCAAGTGAATGTTAATGCAACTTCCGGTATTGACAAGTTCTAATTAACCAATCAGATTTAAGATGTCATAATCTTCAGCCAATCGTGGCTAAATTAGCCAATATTTCTAAATTTTGTGGTTGAGTTATCCAGGAAAAACTACAATTATACAATATTGTCTTTGTGTAAAGAAATATCAATTTGAAATGCTATACATGTATATCGAATGACGCCAAGCTGGCACGGATTCCTCTAGAAAAAGTGTAGTATGTATTTTTAGTCGTGAGGATGTGATTACAAAGATAATAGCTTAGTTGGTTACTTGCCAAAATTCATGTTGTAAGTCGTCGTTTTCGATGATGCAATTTGATCTTGAATACGATACGAGTTTATTATAGATTTCCATGAAATAAGATGACGAGTTTAAGTGATACTAAAGAGAGGTCTATGAACCATTCGACAACAATTTGGCATTCATAACGTTTGATATTGGCACTAGTTTGCTAAAATTGGTACCCTAAAATGGATGAATATAACTAGATCTCTTTTGTTGTAGACCATTGAACGTAGGCGTAAGACAGGAGTGGGGATACATGAGGGGGATACATGGTATATAAGGGGGATGGTCGCCAAATTAAGGCTAATTAGATCTTTTGATTGGTTGGAATATACATTCTCAAGATACTGATTGGTTCATGTAGACGCGTTTTTACTAATTTTGATTTTAACAAAACATCAACTTGTGACATTTTGGATTTAACCAATGGGCTTCCTGATGCTTTAAGCTCTAACCAATCTAACGGCTAAAATAACTGAAATTTGGCGATAATTATTAAGGTGACGAGTTTAAGTGATACGAAAGAGATGTCTATGAACCATTCGACAACAATTTGGCATTCATCTCGTTTGATATTGGCACTAGTTTGTATGGTGTTATAATCGACAACTGAAAAAGATGAATAAATATATAGGAACAAATCCCTACTATTAGACAACGGTAAATATTCTGGCCAAAATTTATGAATCAGGATAAACACGATTCCAATATTTTTCCATTCTCTGTATTTCCCCTTAATAGATCACTATAAGTATTTTACTATTACGAGCGTATAGAAGGGTAATTGAGGGTTATTAAAGATATGAGGTTTGTTATACCTCATTTGTGATATTTGTCGCTTTTAGACACTTTTGATGACAAACGTTTAAAAAACTCCGGTTATACCGACTAATAAACAAAATTGTCGCTTGAATACTTCACGGAAAGATTAACCACAAAACATCCTCATCGCAGTAACTTTCTGCCTCTGGGGCCCTGCATCGATCCTACTCTTCTATAAAGAATCCACAAAACGATACTTCGTGATAAAATATTTTTCTTGTCGGTCGAAATGCACTATTAGCAATATCAAGGTGAAAAAATATCCCAAAAAATTATACTTAAACAAATGTAAAATCCTTCGAATAGGTGATAGACCTTTCCGTAATTTAATCTAATAAATCACTGAAATAATGTCCGCCACAAGTGGTCCCTTGTGGTGAGTTAAATTCGACAATGGATTCCGTTGACTGTTGAATGTTGTATGTGTAGAAAAATGTTGATCCATCCCCGTTAGTAGAGCTTCATATATACTGCCTCTATCGGGAATGTCTATGTAGATGGATGAAAGTAACTTCTAAGATTTTCTGCTTCTGGGGGCATGATTCAGTAAAATCAATAAGAATTGGCTATCTCTGACTGGTTGGAATAAGGATTTCAGGAACCGCAAACTAATAGTTTTATGTCTGGGCTATAATTTCTAGTCGAGCCTAACTCTAATCCTTCAAATGAAGACTAGGGAGTAATTTTGGCAGAGGATTAAAAAGTAATCAGGCTGTCGGGGTTTATCTTTTTTAAACGGACTAATAGGCTAAACAGAAATCTCGTACGCTTTCCCAGAAAATTATATCGTTTTCCACTTAGATTTACAGAAATTCTTTTGTTTTCCCAGAAATCTCGTACACCTTTATAAAGAGTCAAACGTGAGTCGAATAGAACAGTCAATGATGAATTAAGTCTCTGTGGAAATTTGAGATTTTAAATATTTTTAATAGGTGATATTTAAAAAGGATTTATTTTCGCGACAAAAACAAATGAGTAGAAAATAATTCTTGAAGATGCAATCTAATATCTAGAACATGAATTCGACCAGTGGCGGATCTGGAGTGTCTTCAGTGTATTCATGAAGACACTCAATGTTGATGAGAGAAATTTTTGGGGCAGTTTTTTTATCATTCAAGACTAAAATGGTCCTATAAATTGTTAAACAGTGTTTAAGGGGCAAAATTGTTTCAATTTTCAAGATTTCCCACAGGTCGGAGTAAATATCAATTTTGAAGACACTCAGAAATTGTTGAACTCACAAAATTACAGCTATTGTTACATATATTGTTATAGATATTGTTTCACGCAAAAAGAAAATCCCTTATTTCGAATGAAATTTTCGTTTTTTGGCAATTTTTAAGCCAAATTTTTCGCTATCATCAAAAACTTCATTTTTTTTGTCCGATAGCGTCCTGATATTTTGTGTTTTTTAGTGGAAGTATACCTCGCAAAATTTCCCCGCGAAACTTTTTCTTCGTTAATTTTATAAGCAAACAGTTTGAATGACCGAATAAATAGATAAAACAAAATGAACAAATATAGAAGAGAGAAAAGAACGAAAAAGAAAAGAAAGCGTGAACTATCACATAACGAGAGAATTACTCATACAGTACCTGTCGAGTTTCTTCCCTATGATAAGAAGAAGAAGAAAAAGAATTCTTAAGTGTTTGTTATACAAAAGTATTTTTACTTACGACGCGGTTTGAAAAATACGACTTCCTAGCGACTTCTTCTGTTTCGCGCACAGCGTGTTTGCCATCCATTCTTTGTGAAAATATAATCACGTCATCACTGATCAAAACGTCATAAACAGTATTTTGCGCGCGTAAAATTGTTAAAGATTTCTATTTTTCTCGTAAAATATATTAACAATGTATTTACAAAAAAGAAAAATCAAACTAAACAAATAAAAACTTACTTACAAAATATTGAATAGAAAATTATGTATAAATAGAAAAAATATATATATAATAATGATAAATTAATCGTCACCAATTTTACTTCTACTTTCGCTTGATTTTGCATCATCGC
>JAUKPT010004453.1:0-11113 GCA_032273505.1 Nanomia bijuga
CACACACACACACACACACACACACACACACACAACACACACACACACACACACACACACACACACACACACACACATATACACATGCACATACACACGTCCCTTTGCGACGCCACTGTTTAAAAGAAATAAGTTTTTGTTTGTTCTTATCTCGAGCTTTTGTAAAAGTTGTTACAGGATAATGAACGAGAGCGTTCGAACGGGGAACGTCATATTCGATTTTATCTTTTTTCCTTCATTTCATGTGATGTTTAATACATGTGATTTTTTACGCCACGAGTCGAGTGCATTTTATTGCATTATTAGAGGTAGAGTCATCAAAAATGATGCAATAAAATGCATTCGACTCGGGTTCTTAGCGATGACACATTAACTATTGTTAGGCAATGCCGACGGCTCGACCAATGCCATGTGAGGGAAATTTTGGTAGTCAATTGGTAGCTGACGAAACACTTGGTTGGACTTAATACATTGCCTCGATAATCACGTAAAGAGCTTGTGCATGGGGATAAAATTGCTCCAACATCTGACCATAGAAAAATTTTACGATCATTGTCTGTGTTGACAATGAAAACCACACAACTCTTCCGCGTGATATGCAATATTTGCCAAACGGTTCTAAATCTTTTCCTTGGACAAATTAACCGTCATCTATTTTCTTTGTATTGCAGCAAGTTTTTTCTTGCTATGATTATATAAATAAATATTTGTTTGTACAAGAGAAAGGCCGCTTAAAACTTTGTTTACTGAACGATATTAAACATTCAAAGGGCACATAACCTAAAACATTATAAACATGATTGTACTATAAAAAGTAGACCATTGATAGGTTAAATATAACGTGATCAAGATTTATAAGAAAGCTGATTGGTTCAATTCAAAATGTCACATTTTGATGCTTTGTGAAAACCCAAAATGAAGAAAAGATTTCAACAAGAACCAATCGATGATGTAATATCTACCCATCCAAACGACTAACATAGCCAAACTTTTGGCATATAGCGTGACCATATCGTTAATCGAAGCGTGATGCGATTAGTTTGAAAAACATTTCGATAAAGATTTCTTAATGATATGTTCTAGAATTAATAGTCGGGGGTTGGAATAATCGGGGAGACTGGAAAAATGCTCAATAATTAATAGCCGTTTGTTGCAAACATGAGTCAAAAAAAACATTAATAACGCTATTGCTTGGAACCTTCTGTCAACTAATATTCTGGGTGGAAATTTTTTTCAAAAATTTATAATCGTGGGGCGGGGGCGTCTATTAAAGAGCAGAGAATATATGCTAATAAAAAAGAAAACAATATGAAGAATGTATAGTGGTTCCAACACAAAAGCAATTATAAATGGAGACGTATCTCTGCTATTATTGAAAGTGATCCAAATGTTTTTTCTTCTTAAAGGGTGTCCAATGAAAAATGTCAAAAACCTACGAAATAGGAAAGATAAGCTACTTTTTGTCAACAACAAGTTTAATATTTTTTGCATATGCCATACATATCATATATTTTCAAAGGTTTTTTATGATGAAATTTTAAGTTAATTAAGATATTTGGATAATTATGAGGCAGTTTCTAAATAGATTAGGAAAAGGAATAATCATCACTTTTGTATTTTGACCAACATCGATAAACATCTATGAAAAAAACAAAGGTTTGCTAATATTAAATTAACAATATTTTTCAAAGTATTGACAAACATCGAATATCCAGACAATTTTCCTGGTTCTTTTAAAAAGGTGTATCCAGATGTATTTTCACATAGCATTTAGGGATTGTCGTCAAATTTCGGCTATTCAAGCCGTTCGGTTGGAAAAAGCATCATCTGGAAGCTAATTGGTTAAACAAAAAATGTCACAATTTGATTTTTTTTTAAATCAAGAATGATAAAAACTCTTCTCTACGAACCATTCATATTATTGATGATGTAATATTTAACCGATCAATCGGCTACTTAGCCGATTACAATGATAACATTGAATTTACATCTTTACTATACATTTTGATAACTACCTCGTGCTATTTTTAGTTGATATTAGTGTAAATTATATCTTCAATCCATTCTTTGATTATTTCTCTTAGTGTACTTACGGTATGGAATGTTTTTGTTTTTCTTTAAATTTCATCAGTAAGAATCCAAAATCATGATTATGATAATGATTATATTTTTTGCTAAATCTCAAAATCAAAATAGCATTTCTAAGTGAAAAAATTAGAGGGTTCCTGATTTAATTTCCAACCAATCATTATCCATACTTTTAAGACAATTCCAAGGATCTTATTTAGCTAGTTTCTGTCATAAGGTAGGTCTCACGTATAACAAATCTCTGAATATGATTAAAATAGTTTAGCATAATAATATTTTTTTCAGATTCATCAGTATTATGTTAGCCCATTTCCTCATTTTCTCATGATGCATTGCAAAAAAGGTATATTCTAAAGTAAGCAGTTATAATGCAATTAATCTTTGTATCAGTTCAATTGATATTTTCATAATAACATCATTTTCAATCTAAATACATGATTATAATCTTATAATACTTTACAGTCAGTTAGTTTTTACACTTTAGATTGTACGTCCTACTTTCAAAATAAATCAATATTTCAATCAGTTATTTATGTTGAAATTCAAACCGAAACATGAATATCAAAAATGAAATTTGAAATTTGATAATTAACAATTCCCCAATTAGTAGGTGGAATAAACTCTTTTTTGAATAAAAATCAGTTGCTTTTTATTGTCTTCGAGATTTCTTATATGTTTCTAATTCTAGCAAGTATCAGACGAAAGAATCAATTCAGCACAATTTTGATGCCAACTTGCCAAAATGTACCCACCTCTGCCAATAAGTTTTAACTTTTTAAATTGAGCCAAATCATTATATCGAACTAAACACATATTTCCAAACAATATCAGAAATCAACATTCACTTACCTTAAATTTCATAAAAAGATATATCTAGATGACGATAATAATAATTTCCTTACGTATATTTTGCATGTTATTTCTCATATATTTCTTTACTGTTATATCATTTTTTTATTGATTTTTTGATGCATATTAATATCATATCAAAAAGTATATATCTTAACATATTTCTGATCACGTTAATTCTTTTTAAAAGTATATCTGACACTCAATATGGCGCCACATTGATGGTGGTGACACCATGTATCATTTTGTTGACATATTTGAAAATATTCGAATATTACACTGTTGAAACTTTGATGAAATATTTAGGGACAACCACACTGTATCGATATTAATAAAAAAATGGATCACCACTGGAGTTGCTTATTTCCACAGGAATGGTTAGAACTGAAGTTTATCAAAAACCATGATGAAGCACACAAAAAGTGTATTTCAGTTGCTTAATCTGGCAAAATGTCAAAATTTTGTAGAAATATCCTTGAGATTTAAAGTAAGCGATTTGATCCTCGGCGTTATTCATATGTCATAAATGTTGTTCCTATTTCATTTTGAAAATCCAGAGGACTAATTTTTTTGATAAAACCAAATAGCATACCAAAAATCCTGTTGAATAATAAGTGGTAGCAGTAATATACAGGGAAATATTTATCAAGAGATTATCTCAAAATTTTGGTTAATTCAGAATATAGATTGGTTAAATATCATATCATATCATGTAGATTCGTCTGCTTAATTAGAAATTTCACCAAAATTTTCAATTTTAAGGAATGCTCAAATTATAACATGTTTAGCTTTAACCAATCAGTACTTACAAAATGTAAAGGTAAATTATAAAATGTTATTAGATGGTCCCTAAACTCCTTTCTTGACGTGACTAAATTTCGAATCATATTCTTTACGCACGGTAAAACGGATCACGAAAAACAATGAAAGGTTGTTATGGTTGATGACTTTTAACTTGTAAATAGTCTATTGAAAGATTTGCAACAAATGCTCTACTCCATTTTATAAATTATCATATGTGAATATATGAAGCTCAAATACTAAATATATTTTCAAAATAATTTCAGAATCAAAATCAATTATCTCCATAAGATCCTAATAAACATATTAAATCTCACTAACAGTAACTGATTTGAACTTAAAGGATCATACTTATTCCAGGCAGAAGACTAATGTTCAGCAGCTACTACGAATATTTAAACCATTAATTGCTAAAATACAGCGTAACGAAACAAAATGTTTAAATATGAAATTACCAAAATCATGAAAACTTTTTAACATGGAAACACTCACTCCGTCTTAATCATATTATATGGAATATTATTCCGTTATCTTAAGCATATAAATGTATTAAAATCACTAATACATATTATGAAAGTGACTATAAGAGATCTTTAATCCACATGTTGTTATGAAAATGGAGTTAAAAATAGCTGTTGAAAGCTTAATCGAAAAAGACCACATTTCGTCTTTACTTATAATTGGGGTAAATCTGATATCATTACTTGTGGTTAATCAGTCCATTTCATTTCATTCCTAATCTGCACTTTAGCTAGATAAAAGTGTGTTAATGATACATGGGTACACGCAAAAGGAGTAAAGAAATTCATCCAGGGTTAGTGCTATCAAATTTTAGACATATCTAAAATGACAAGCATCTTTAACATTTTTAAAGCAAAATTATTTACATTATTTGTTATTGAATTATTTTTGACTAAAACATAAAATAAACGAGTGAGATTAGAATGGGCAAACTAACTTTTTGAGGAGCCCAAAATTATTATTTACATGATCAAGGCGGTTTGTGCACGGTTTGTTTATTTGATTATAAGTGGGGTCTTGTCGTCCCTGACAATAGTGAACTAATGGTTATTTTAACCCTTACAGGATTTTGACTTAATTATCAATCAATTAAATTAAGTCTACTATTAAAACAAAAGATTTCTCCTTGTTCTATTTCTTTTTTTCTTTTTTGCATCTAAAAAACAGGTTTCTTTCCCTAATTCCATAATTATTCTACAAAATCTGTTGAACGGATTAAAATTTCTTCTAATAAAATTCTCATATATGATATAATAATCCAAATAATTGATTAAAAAACCTGGAGTGACTATATCCAATCCTTCAAAGAACCAGCTGTTTGATAATCAAAACCAATCATCAATTGTTCATTGTCTTATTACCAAACACACTATGCACATGGTGAAGATGTTTTAACAAAAATATATATAGTCTGTACAAAAAGTGTAGACAGTGATTTTTGAAATGCGTATAAATTTCTTCAATTTTAATTCGTCTGCGATAATTTAGCTATTGACGAGTCAACTTCTTTATTCCGAATAAAAATAGTAAAATTTTAATATAACCATAATTAGCTATCTTAGGTGGTCTCAAAAATATATTCATTTTTATTTCAGCTTCATTTGTCATGAAGTTACGGTATGTTTTGTAACCCCTATTCGAGCTAAAGTATGAAGGGTTTTTATGCTTTTAGGGCTTACTTTGGCTTGCATAGGGGTCAAACAACATACCGTAACTTCGTGACAAATGAAGCTGAAATAAAAATGAATACATTTTTGAGATCAGCTAAGATAGCAGAATAAGATAACATTACAATTTATATTCGAAATAAAGAAGTTGGTTTTTTTATTTTTTATTTTTTGTTAGCAGATTCTTCTTCATTTTCAAATATAATCATGTCAAATTAAAGTGCTTGTTAATAGCTACAATACGTTAAAATAAAAAATGAAGAAGGTACCCGCATTTCAAAAATCACTGTCTTCACTTTTGGTACAGACTATAATTTACATTTTCGCTATTCCAAATTACTATTCAAACTTTTCGTTTTCGTAAAAGATATATAGTATTATTATTATTACTTGAATTGTTAAATACATTTCCATTTTCGTTTGCCCTGCCAAAATGGCCAAAAATAAAGACCAAGACAACTAGAATGAAACCAGAAAAGACCTTAAAATCACGTCTTGGATAACCAGTCAATTTTGAAAAATCAAAAAGACATCACTGAAATTCTGACTTTTCATAATACTCCCATAGTAGAAATGATGGCAAAGATGACGATGATGATACTCAGATTATTTTTCACATGTCTTACCAGGTCAATGAAAGATAACTTTCCCAACATAAAGACTATTTTGAAGACTATTTTGAAGTCAAGCTAATATTCTTTCCCCAAGCTGACACAAATTCCACTACAATGAATGCTAGTAAGAAAAAATGTAAGATAAAATGTCTTTAAAGTCTTAGATAATGCCGATATACGAAAAAAACCGTTCGATTACATGAAAAAACATTTTAGGTTCCATTTCAAGCACATAAAAGATCAATCCATGGTCAAGTCTTACAATTTCCGTCACTTTATATGAACCCAGTGGACTCCATCCTTTAATTTCGGAAATTAATTAATACATTAGAAAGTTCGACCTAAAATTTAATGAGATGAAAACGATAATTGCAACATGCTTCCTTTTATTTCAACAGGTATTACGTAAGAACAATTAATTGAAATCAAACATCAGACACTAATTGATTTTACAAAATATTCCAGTAAATCTAACCAATAACCCCATAATTATTGCAATAAACGGTAAATAAGATTTTTCAGAATTTTTAGGGTATTTTTAGTTCTGAACAAAAAAAGTCGAAACAGAAGAAAACTTTTTTCTAGGGGTACCCTTTTAATACTGGAATGGTCCAGGAGGCAGCCAAAAAAATAACTTCGACAATGATTTAGAGTCTCGACCTTTTTCAGAACTAACAATACTAAAAAAAATACATAATTGACGTTTATTGCAATTAGTTCGGGGCGTCCTCCTTTGAGTCTAGAGTGACTGGACTAAAATCAGCTTTAATTCGTTTCAAGATGAAACTCAATTTTACACTGGATACACAATATATGTATACACAATATTCAATGCTTCTGGTAGACTAAAATCACATAATTAAGTTTGGAGAGGGAGAAACGTATAGCGCCAACCCAGATTATATGTTTACCTTCCTGCTATAACGAGACCAAAAACAAGGCGAACACACATCGACATACAAGATCATACTAAAAGGTAAAAACTAAATGACGATACACACGAGTAGCCGGAGCTTTCTATCACCACGTGAAACTTCATCCCATCTGCTCATTGCGAGATGATATAACAGTGACAACGCTAAAACAACTGTTCCTAATCAAGAGGAAAAGATTAACACGAATTAAGTAACTGTAAGTAAGTGCAACTCATAATCCCGAGATTAGATGCCACCTAGAGAGGCGCGCGTGTATATATCAATCTGGTGGTGCTCTGTTACTCCAAGCAGATAATCTATTTCTTTAATATTTGCTTTGGTTGAAAATTGCATTTGGTGGATCACAGCTGAACTGTGAGTACTATAAGATGGATGCGTAAGAGGTCTATGCTTTGAGGTTAGCCAAATAATTAATTAGCGTCGCGTGGATATGTATATTGAGAGCAAATCTAACTGCTAGCAAGTGCCAAAAAGAATGGCGCCAAATTTATTAAATGAAATGATTAAGATTGTGTTAGCAGTCAGTAAAATTCATAGGAGTATGTACTTCTTAAAAATACTGTAGATTCATTTCCATCTAACTTCGAACCTAGAGATTGATTTTATCTAATACTAATCAAGTAAGATCTAAATAATTTGTTGAACGACCTTTTGTTTGTTTCAAATCTCATTGATTGCTTCAACTAACCACCATACTTACAAAGAATTTATCATCTCAAAACTTTCGCTTATTTAGTATTACGTCATATAGATTTCAATTGGTTTACTAGAAAATCTGAACAAAAATTTCAGATTTAGAAAGAACAAACTTCAAACCGTGATATTTTCAAGTAAACCAAGAAGGTTCTACTTGAATTAGCAAAAGTTTTGTGACAGCTTGCCAGTTATCATATCATATCTAAAGCGGACAATATTTTTTGCACCGATGGTGTCCGCTTTAGAGAGATTCCGCTGTATGTCATATTCCAGTAACCAATTTTCTATATAAACCATAAATATAATTGATACTAGTCATATGAGTGTTATTCAGCAGATTTTCCAGACAAAATCCCACCGAAAATTACGTCTTATCTAATACATCTTCTGAACTGTACAACAATATCCAAGATTTAAATCCTATCCACTTCCATTAGCGATTTATGTTGTTGCTAAACATGTTTAGGAAGATTTCAGTAATGAACTTATATCTCGGAATTTAATCACACGATCAATTAATGAACAAACAATAGATTTGTTAATCTTTCTCCTATACACACAGAGAAAAATTTGATTAAGACTTTCTGTCATCGTTTCCTGCATGGGTTAAAGATGTCGGTATGATCCAAGGCTGATAGCTCACGACATAAAAAATGAAGATATGTCTACATAGCAAGGCAGCCAATTGTAAAAACCAATTCCAAATAAATTGTGTTGCCAGTTGGTACCTGTTGAAACACTAGATGGAACATAAATTAAGGCCTTGAGAAGCACGTAAATAGCTTCGTAAAGAATGTTTTAAAGGGCATACCTACCCAACTTCCTTCTATCTGCTAAGAGCACAAAACCTTCACCTATACTGCTGTACTATGTTCCTCAACAAATATCATATTTTAAAGATCATAAGAATTAGGTTGATGTTAAAAATCAAAAAGCAAACTTCGATGATTTTTCAATGATTTTCCTTAATATGAACTAAATGATAAAACAAACAAAATCGGGTCGATTATCGATCCCAAAGGTATTCCACTTTACCACTAGAAAGTGCTGATTCTAATAACCACTTAATTAGATGACCTACCAAGAGCTTTTATATCAATCATATTAACCTACCATATATAATCATTTCCTTCTTCAAATGAAAAATAGCTCTCATATGTAACTGATGTCTATCATGGTGTAATATCCTCTATAAATCGCGACTAAGCAATACAATCAACAAGAAATGATTTAATCAGATCAACCATATACAAAGAGCTATGCAATGCTTCGTGCCATCACTAATTCCTATTCACCATGAATAAGGACGCGATCGGTAGATGCGTTGTCAAAACAAGGTAAGTACTAGATCACGAATATACTCCGTGACCAGGGCATCCAATCATTAGGCCATAGTCCTTTATTTTTTATAAGACATGATTTTATCAATGGATCGTAAACAATATTTATCTTGATGGGGTTAGTGTATGTTAAAAAGTCAGCACAGGAATTCGAATACAAAAGATGTTTTATTAAAGAGTGTTTATAACAAAACTATTGAAGATGTTAGTTGTTGATAAATGGTTGTGATGGATAAGAGCGAAAGATACAGCGAGGAATGTAAATGAAAGTGAAATACAAAAGCCGAATACATGATGTATACAGGCTCATTAAACATCGAGGTTAGTATGAAGGAGAAGGACTAGACAAAAATTCAAATACAAACCATCGTCTAGAGGAGACGAACTGCATTCTTAAGCACCTTTAAACTTTTAGTAAAAAGTAATATCCATGTTTTTGCCTATCTAATGATAGGATAAAGTTTTGAGAAAAAGGTAATATTATAAACTCTGCATTTATGCAACACTCAAATGGTTTAATTCACTCAATAGGCTATTAAACTATTGTTTCTTTTATCTATTTTACAAATTTGATTTTCGAAAGAAATGGTATGTAATGCAAGGATATAATTTTGCAAGAAATGTCACAAAAAATGGAATAAATATGGCAGACCAGGAAGACTTCAAGGCATCTGTCAAAGAAGTATTTAAAAGATTTAATGGCTT
The DNA here is from genome assembly GCA_032273505.1 of Nanomia bijuga. Classification (NCBI taxonomy): domain Eukaryota; kingdom Metazoa; phylum Cnidaria; class Hydrozoa; order Siphonophorae; family Agalmatidae; genus Nanomia; species Nanomia bijuga. Next base: position 9,717 of record JAUKPT010004453.1, read on the forward strand.
GATAATAGATCCAGGAAGTGAGATAAATTGAGAAAGGGATGTGAAGAGTAATTGATAACAAAAGATGGGGGTGGGGCATCGGTATATGTTGACGTTGAGGGGTCGGCTAGTGGAAATGAGATAACAAAAAATGGTAAAAACATGAGTGGAAATGGTGGTCGCTAACGATAACATAACACGTGAATGTGAAATTTCATGTAGGTTCGAGATGCGTGACATTTCTTTATATAAACATAAGAGCTCATAAGCAAATAGAGATAATTTAAGTAAAATTGAAAATAGCACTTACCAAGAAACGTTACTTTAATTGTTTCCGAGGCACCCAAATCATAACCTGAAACAGATAAAACGATTTGTTAAAGTGATATGCTTTATAAGAAACAGTACTCGAAACTGAAAAAAATAAGATGCAATTCCAGTATTGTTATTTGATATTTTTTCCAAATAAGTAACTAAAATATCTTTTATTAACATCTTCAGTACTAATTTCGATGAAAAACAACATTTTCCCACGCTGGAAAAAACCCCAAGTGTCGTTTATCAACCAATAATATCCCAAACACCAATTACACTCATATTTGCATCTGAAAACACCAATCAACCGCGTAATGCCTTGATAACAGTTTCGAGAGTGAAGGAAAAACTGAGCGGTCATTCTACTGAATTGTATTTTTGGAATGGCGTTGTGTTTTGATACAAGATGGCGGGTCGTTGCTATGAGTGATGACATTTTGTGGTTTTGATCTAATATAACAAATTATTTATTTATATTTTACTTTATTTGTTTATTTATTCATCCCAGTATTCTGTTTCCAGTCATTCTATTGGGTTGGCTGTTCGTTTTTTATTTTTAATGTATGGCAATGGGTTCATTCAAATAGTGCTCTGACCTTGTCAAATCTTATATTTGCTTGCTATTTGATGAGTCTTGAGTTTGATTCTCAGACAATTAAGTGATCATAATAAAATAGTTTAATATGTTTGGCATTGTAGCCTACTCGTGCAGTGCCAGAAAGTCATTAAAACTGAAATCCTGCCATGTAAACTTTACTTTAACATTTTTTTGATTTTGTGTTAATGCACATTTGTGAATTGATATCGGATTCTTCGCATAACTCAAATTCTTTTTGGCTTTCTAGTTAGACAGGGAAATAACTTTAACAAAATAACCAACCGTGGAATCATGTTTTTTTATGATTGATATTTGTTCAGGAGAGTCCCAGGTATGTGAATCCACCTTTTGCCTTTTTTGTACTAAACCGGAAGTCGAGATGACGACATAGAGGGGATTTTTTTCGACTCATTAAATATTCATGATATTGTATATCAATCGATTGGAAATTTTATGCTGATCAATAATCACAATAGAACCTGGTTCTGAAAATCAAGTCATCAGG
>JAUKPT010004454.1:0-11112 GCA_032273505.1 Nanomia bijuga
CAACAAACGGCTATTAGTTATTGAGAATTTTTCCACCCCCCCTATAATTCCACCCCCCTCCCCCGATTATTAATTCTAGAGATTTTTTCCAACCCCCCTACTATTCCAACCACCCCCGTCTATAAGAGAGCAGAGAGTAAGCATTTTCGTCGAAGTCCTCATTATTCTCATTTTTTTTTAAAGCTTTTTGAGTTTTTTGGTGGGTGGGAATTTGCCAATTCGCAAAATTATATTCTGCAAATTTCGCTAATTTTGACCATTCCATCCGCGAAATTAAATTCCGCGAAAATTTATACCCTTAAGGTAACTCTGTGTGTTCGTCGTGTTGGTGGTAAAAGATGCAAACAAGCCTCTAGAAGTAGAGACAAAAAAGACTTACATGCAAACGTTATGATGAATGATACTCCAGTTGATGCATAAAAGTTCACAAGAATAATACTAAATTAAGCCCATACTGGCACTCGTTGTCATCCTGCTTAACACTCAGCACAAAGGATTTGGCGTGAGGGTTGGTGGTGAAAACTAGGGATAGGAGTCGCGCCCACCCCTATCCTCGAGTAGCAACGAATGAAAAGGGAGCCTCCGGGTCGCCCTCGACTACGGTCGACCAATTAACTAAGACCATATGGTTCTTACTTATTTAAAGTCGCGGGTATTTTCAATACAGATATATATTATGGAAATAGCTCCACTAACACAAATATTTATGTTGTCAGCAAGCAGCTAGAAATCTTGATATCAGGATCTACAGCTGAAGAACTAAGTATCAGACAATTTTTATACAGTAAATCTTATAAACACTTCAAACGTTTTAAATGGTAATCTAGATGTTAATAAATCTCTGATCACTGATGACAATTATATTTAATCGCAGATTAACAATCATACTAGCACCTTTAAGGGTATAGGTACGTGTGATAAATTTAATACTCTTCATCAAAATGATGACTGCAAACCATGTATTCAACTTTAACGATCTACAATCTTCCACTTAAGAGATAAATTTGACAAACAGTGCGAAAAAAATAATTGAGCAAGGCGTGTTTGAAGAGTGCTTATATTAAAAAGTTGATGCATAAAGATAGCAAATTTGAATGGAAAGAAGTTCATCAAAAGGAACTTGAATCGGTAAAAGAGTATTTCAAAAAAACAACCACTTTATGCTTCTTTGATCCAAATCTACTCACCTGGATATTTTTTGATGCTGCAAGACAAGCACATCTAATTCTAATGAATTTACTTCATACATAGTACCATTAGGTCTAAGAAAAACGCCTCATTCAGCAGCCCTCTCACGAGGTGAAATGCTGTTTCGCAATGACTATCGTGGTATCTTCTGCAAAGAATGCTCAACTCAAGAAATTAATGATGCCATTAAAAGGATGAAGATCGATAAATATTCAAATGCTCAAATTTGAATCAGTCATCAAACAGCACATCAAACAGCAAACAACATCAATACAAAATCGAAGATTTTAATACGCCCGTATATACGCAACAGAATTCGTGGACAACACCTCACTAAGTAAACACAAGACTCGCCATGTTGATGATATTTAACCATATAATACCAAAAACAAACTTGATAAATACACCAATGCATAACAATGTTATATAAATATTAGCTATATCGTTCGTTATTTCGTTATGCCTTGTTTCGTTTGTTAAGTTTGCGTCCAAACAACAAATGGTTCGGTATTAGTAACTCTTCGTTTTTGTCAAATATATAGGCCCGAGTGGCCTCGAATTAATAATTAATTCTATTTCTGCCGAAACTGTCTGGAATTCCACCTAGTTTAATGATACACCACGAACTGATAGAACCAGAGATCTCTTAACTGTTTGCACCAATCGTTCGAAGAAACCCGCCATCCATGATGCGCTTGGTGTGCTCCACATCTATTGAATTTCTTTTTGAGAGACTATATCTTTTACCATTTTTGATGCAAATGCCGTCCCGTTATCAGAATAAACAACCTGCGGTATTCCTCTTCGTGATGAAAACCCAACTAAGCTATTCAAACAATGTTCCGCAGTTAAATTAGGCACAACATCTTAAATCACACCTCTCGATGTAGCACACGTGTATCAAATAATGTAACATTTGAACATGTCTTCGTCTTCCGTTGAATCATTACTATAAATGTTCTTGACATAAAATGGTCCAATGTAATCACAAGCGATAACAGAAAATGCGTGATGATTTTCAATCAGGTATAACAGGATACGTGTATGAACGACTATTAATTATTCTACATAATCTACATTCCCTGACAACTTTTCTCACACTAGATCGTAATCCTTTAGTCCAGAATTTAGATCTAAACTCAGCAAATGTATTTCTTTCTCCATTATGTTTAATCAAGAGATGACAATCATAAATCATAATATTAAATAAATGTCCTTTACTTAAAACAATAAGATTTTTTTGTCTCATACGGTGATACTGCTTCATCTAATCTTCCTTCGAGACGAATAATTCCGAACACATCCTTCTTTTGTTCTGGTCCAGCAAGTAACATCTTTTGATTCTCTTTTATCCAACTTTTTCCTGCATGCTCAATTTCTAAACTATTTAAATACGGCGCCATATTACACTGGTTATCAACTAAATTGTTTAGAAATCGGATAACCCACGCGGTCACATGAAAAAGACGATTGGCGCTACTATATGTTTCGATATCGATAACGTTGTGTAAACAATAAACACGTCTGTTAAACAATTTTTCTTTCCTTTGTTCTTTATTTGTTTTACAGTTCATAACAAATCTAAACACCCACGCTGTTACATCTATATTTCTGACGTCTTCTATTGTCTGTTTCTTTACAGCAGGTTCGATTATCATACACGATGTTTTATTTATTCTTACTTCACTTCTGTATAATTCTTCATCCACCGTGGTGTTAATATTTGATTCCTTTTGAATGACTTCTTCGTTTAATTTATTCAAAAATGGGTGATTCCACCATTTTTCATCAAAACCAAACGTAGTTGTTCTTGTCAGAATACCAGCACTATTGTCGAATGATTTTACATGATACCACTTTTCATGGTAAACTCATTTGCTTATTTTTATGATTCGATTTTCGACGAAGGCTTTGAATTCTTGATTAATAGCACGAATCCAACAAATACTAACTTTCGAGTCCTACCAACACAAATAATCATCAATAACTCTTTCTTCGTTCAATATGCTTTGCTTTGCTGAATTCTGAAATCTGAATTTGACTTTAAATTATACTAAATAATTTGTTTTCATTTTTTAACTATAATAAAAAAAACAATGTAAATAATAACAATTATGAAACATCATCAACAGCAATAGTGACAGCAACAACATAGATAACAACACCAGTGAGATTGATTTCGACAACAATAACATTAATTACCAATTGTGAAACAATTAAGGTTTAAAACTAATTAATGAGACTGTATTTTTTATTATATTTTAACATAACAACCGGCATGAGCGAATATATACGTACAACTGATACAAAAAATAAAACAGATTTTCTTCCTACGGCCTCCCTCGACAGCACACCACCATTTCCTTCGTACACTGACCTACAACCACCTTCCGACATTCAGCCGAAACAGATTGCAGTACAAGGCAAAATGGAACCGAAGGACAGGAAGACCAACCGACACAGGAGAAATGAGAAGCCATACAACAATGTCTTGCAAGCCAGCCAAAATGCTATCCGTGCCAACGTACTAGACACTATGTCACTGCCTGTCCTGCACCGCACCCTCGCACCGCCTTTTCGGTGTACTAATAATTCATTCATCTGTTACCGTTTCAACATTTCTAAGGCCTGCAATAAGCCTGTATCTTCAAACAGGTCTTCCAAGTGTTTTAACAATCATCCGGCTACAAACTGTAATACTGCCAAAACAACTTCCCTCAGACCTTAATTTCCAACCACTTCTTGCTGCACTCACCACCCCTATCAACATCTCTAAGTTTGAACGCCGTTTATCTTTGCATCCTGATCAAATCCTTAATTTCACCCTTGACCAGCTATGATATATCTGCTAAAATCATGAAGGAAGCTCGACCAGGACACATTTCTGGCCCTTTCACACTGAGGATCTGAACTTAACAAGGCCCTAAATTCCCAGGCAAATTAGGTATTTTGTATATCTAAAACTAGGAAAATAATTCGAGATCAATTAATTACCTAGTTCGATGTTTTACTCTCCAGATTAGTCGGGATTCTGGGCCCTGTTAAGGCCAGATCTCATTGAGTTAACCAGGGGCACGTATTTTATAAACTACGATGCATAAGGAACATACCAGTACCATTGGGGAATTCAGTGCCTGGTTAACACGACCTAAGCAAAATGGATCATGTCGTTTGATTCTGGATTCATAGCCTTATGGTCACTCTGTCAATGATGAAATTGACAAGGATCTGTTAAGTGCTGTGTATAGCCATTTTGACGAAGCCATTACTCTGGTACTTAAACTTGTAAACTGTAGGCACTGTAGGCTAATGAACGGTACTTGAAGCGTAATCAAAGTGTATAAATTTGAGTCGTGGGTGTGGAAATGAGAGCAGGAAAAGAATAGAAAAGGATTACAGATAATGATAGACCAAGACTAAGGACTAGTTCCTTAAAGCAGAGACAATGATATATGATTCATATATCATATAACATGAAATCTTAGAAGTCATAGACAGATGTACCAAGCCAATAGAGAACGTTTTTGCTTCACAAGTGATTAAAAAAACGTCAGAATTTCTGTAAAATAACAAAAAACACATTTTTTACCCCCTTGTAATGAATGAATGGATGAGAAAACTTGACAGAAAAATAGACGCATTTCAGGCTCTAACCAGATAGGTTCAAAATAATTAAAATTTACCAGTTGTAAATCTCTTTTTAACTAATGAAAGTTTATATCCAGGAGATTTGATGTCGAAATTTAATGAGCTTATAGTGCTTCCTTCTCCAGTAAATTGTACAGCTATCGGTACAGGGGTTGTAGGTCCACTAGTGACATCAAAACGTGCACGTAAGACATTTGTAACTAGAACAGAAAAATAGAAATAGAAATAGAAAACAACAACATTAAATAAGACATAGTACTGTACTGAATTTCAAGATGATCTGTAAGCTTATAAAACTTACAGCACTACCAAAAATAAAATAAAGATTTTAAAAATCAATAATAACAAGCAAACCATCAATGGACCCACCGACAATGATTTATCTACCTACAAAACATAGCAAAACATGGCTCGAAAGCCATTTCTGAACAAGCATTTTTCGCTAAAATATGAAAAGCGATTTGTTGAAAAAATCAAATAAAAAAAGTAGACATCAACTGATATTTTCAGTAAAATGCAAAAATAAAGTTTTCACCATTTTCTGGCACTTAGGAAATCTGGCCTCATTACTATCATTCTAATATTGTTCTCTAACTTCATGCCAAGTTTCAGAAAAATCACATGACTATTTTTTGAGAAAATAGCAGATCAGACATACTGGACCCCTCATTTAGGACCAAATTCGGCAATTTTAAGCTGTAGGACCAAAATATGCAGGACATTTTGCTGAACAAATTTATGATTAAAAAAATACGCATAAAATAGACTATTTTTTCCTTAAAATAAGAAAATCCACTTTTCACTACATGTTGGCACTTTTTCCCGAAAACCAGATTTTCCCTCGGAAATCCGGTTCCATCACATTCTTTCTACTATTGACCTCTATCTTCATGCTAAGTTTCAAAAAGACTAGTTTTAGAGAAAAACAGCGAAAAGATGTACAGAGTACGCACCTACAATATGATGAAAAAACATCAGCTAAAAAGTCATAAACAACATGTGTATCTAGCAAAAGCAGAATTGCAAGTAATGACATTAGCATTAGTGATCAGGTTAGGGTAAAAAGTCGGTTATTCCATTCAGGGATGTACTGGCCCGGCAAATATGGTGAAAATGGACTGTTCAGGCCAATGAAATTATGTCTAGAATTTAAGTTATTGAAGGAGATTGATAAATATCTATGATTATTTGTTAAGTTATTTATTGCATATTGTATATTTATTGTATATTGTATATAATCATAAATATTTATCACTCTCCTTCAATAACTTAAATTCTAGACATAATTTCATTTGCCTGAACAGTCCATTTTCACCCTATACTGACGAGAGGGAAGTCTTTCTCTTATCTTTCCTGTCCTATCCCATCGTTTGGGGTAGTGACCGTTTTGGTTCTGTACTGCAACGTGATCAGATTCAGCAAGTTCTTGCAACTCTTTAGAGTAGTGATTGTGTTCCTCAACCAGCTTCACGTGACGTTTACGCAGAGCTGCTCCTCTGTCGTCAGCTGCTAGCAACTACTCATTACGGACCTTTAACGTGTCTTGGAGTGAGGGCAAGTGATCCTAAGAGTCGAACCATATAAAATCGTTGTCGATATTTCCATTGTCACAATTGTAACATAAAATTCGTTTTGCAGTCTTAACTGCAAGCTCAGCCCTGCCATTTAATTGAGCATAGTAAGCTGACGAATTTCTTGATTTCACACCCCATAAGTTAAAAAAACACGCATAATCATACGAATTAAACTGCAGATCTCCATTTGGTGATCTTGTTTGGTGTACCGTACGTCGAAAAAAGAAGATGTTTCTTCAAAAAATTAAGATCTCCACCGCCCAACCCATTTTGACAATAGTTATCCAACCACTGTACCTATTTGCATATATGAGATACTTATAATCATTCGAAGAGAAATAATCGATTACAACCTGATTAAACGGATATTGAGGTGGAGAATTAGAAGCATTCATTGGGAACGCCTATTCGTGATATCAGCAGTAAGTCCAGGCCAATACACACATTGATTGGCTCTAAGTTTCATTCCAGAGACTTCCTGGTGTGCAGAATGCAGGATTTTGATTACCTCTGATCTCAACCGTGCTATAATGACCACACGATTCCTAAACGATGCAACACATCCCAATGTTGACATGTCCTGACAAATGTCCCAATATCTCCTTAAATCAAGTGGCAATGTTTCTTTTGATCCTGGAAAGCGTGTTGCAAATCTTGATCCAGCGAATAGGAATAAGATAAGGATTAATTTATTCGAAAAAAAGATCCTACATGGACAAAGCATTTAGCTAAAAGCTATTACTATGCCCCTGCTATAAAATTACAAATAAGTAAATAAAATGATGATTATAATAAGAGACAATACAACATTAGACGATACAACATTAGACGACAACAAAAACTATACAATATGATTTAAGTGAGACAAATTACATGTTTCTTTTTAATATAAATTGTTTTTAATGAAATTAAATAAGATTAATAGAAAGAGACATCGCTTCGGCAGCCGCCATGACAGTTTCTTCTCCAACAGGTTTTCTCGCCTTTTTTTCCCATTGACAGTTGTGTCAACCAACTATAGCCCTAGATTTTCGCGCCGTTATTTCCATACATAACCTTTAGCACTTCCTCTAGGAACCCTTAAATACCGTCATGTAAATTAGTTCTGTCTATACGAATTAATGCTTGATCTGTACGAATTAATGCTGAATTAATGCTCAGATCAATCTTGATGCTACGTGTACGTTTTACGCACTAATGTTTTAAATTTATTGATATGTTATAAATAGTCGATAGGAACGTTGACAACGAAATATTGCTACGTAATTGATTATTGGTTTGACGATTAAATTCTGTACATGCGTTGTACTCGACATATGGTCATTATGGATGGATCGCCTGTTGCAATTCAACTGATAAACGATATGACAGATCATTGTTAACCCGTTGCTGCTTTGGTATTGCTGTTCGATATTGTTTGTTTTCCTTAATATTCTATTCAAGCTTCGTTTGTAAACGAATATATTACGTATACAATAATTTTATAATTCATAACAAACATCCGTCACATTACTTTTCAACAACATCAACATTGAGCCACAATCAAAATCGTGCGAATGAATGTAATGCTGGAATTTAATTATTTTCTGTGGAGTTGTATTCAGGGTTCTCACAGGTTTTATAGCAGCACTTTTCCAGACAAATCCAGACATAGGTGCTTGAAAACTATATGATTTTTCCAGACACAACTCTGCAAAGTATACTATTTTTCCAGACAATTTTTTACGACAGTATAATATCACCAATCCTGAATGAGGGTCTTAGGGTCGGTGATGATGTAAAGAGCAGAGAAAACATCCACTGTATTTATTTTGAATTTCAATCCTTTGAAATGCCTTGCAGAATGAAGGATTTTATCTACATTTTTGTTGAAATATCTTCACCATGGTAGAAGAAATTTTTGAATATCCATCCTTTGAAATGCCCCAGAATGAAGGAATTTATGTACATTTTTGTTAAAAATATTTTCACCATGGTTGAAGAAAATTTTGGAATATCCATTCTTTGAAATGCTCCAGAATGAAGAAATTTATCTACATTTTTGTTGAAATAATTTCATCATGGTTGAAGAAAATTTTGAATTTCCATCCTTTGAAATGCTCCAGAACGAAGGAATTTATCTGAATCTAAGTTGAAATGTCTTCACCATGGTTGAAAAAAATTTGCAAGGGACTTAATAAGAATTGAATATCCCCACCAGGGCAAATGTAGTTAATAAAAAAAAGTTAGTGTGAGAGACGTATGCCAAAATTCCAGACAAATCCAGACAATAGACTTTTTGGGTAAAATTCAAGAAATCCAGACAAATCCAGACACTGTGGGAACCCTGTTATTGCCCATTTATTGCTCGTTTACTGGACAGGAGCCATCTTTCTACGTACTGGAAAAAATGATGCCTGAATCCCCCATACAGCAGCTGTTATGGTCTACGTGAGTCCAAGTACCAGATTCTACCTTTCACAAGAAACCTTGGTCCAGCTAGGTGTGATATCAACGGTTAGGTGGAGCAACTGAGCCACCTGGTATTTATAATGCACAAAATGTTTCATGTGATTGTCTTGCCCTAACAAACACCCCTCCGCAACAAAATAAGCTACCCTGCAATGCTAACTAGAAAACAATGCACTTCGTGCCAAGAGTGAGAATTTCATGATTTTTGAAGTTGATGGTAAATATACATTTAGTAATTCTTCATAATTCACAACGCAAAAAAAAAACACTTTAAAATATATTAAGCTGTTCAACTTTTCTGGCCATCAGAAGTTTGCAGATTTTTTAGATTTTATATCAACCCTGCATTTCTAGACTAATTTTATTAGCTAAAATTGGTAAATTTTACAAATTCTCAATATTTTTTAAAATTTCTAATAAATTTTCTGAAAATGGATGAGAAAATAGGTTAGGATGATTCTAAATAGCTTCTTTTTTTCCTTTTATATCAATCTTAAAATCCATAATTGCGTTTTTGATTAACCCGTAATTGATACCCCAACGTGTACAACCAACAAGCATTTGTAGGTAGACACGAAGACCAGAACAGGAACATGTTGTAGACGCAGATCAAAATACCAAGACAGGTACTATCTGAACGTCATTTTATTTGTAATCACCTCAACTAATAATCCAAGCAATATAGCACCAATGCTTCATCAGAAGACCACGGTAAGACACAACTACATATCTCTTGGCTCATTGCACTCAAGACTTATAGATTCAACACTCATATTATTCACCATTAACAAGATTAACTTAAATTAAGTACTTTTAATTCAATTAGAAACCAAGGCAAGAAACACTTGCATACCTCTTGGTCCATAGGATAGTTTTGTTTTTTTTAATTTCCATGATTGAATTAGTTAAGTATTATCTGTGAGTTTATCCTACTAACCCTGGGCCATATGGAAACTTGAAAGATTTGAACCACTCCAGAATTCACAACCAACTTACATATCTTAACCCTATCTCCACATACAAAACAACAACAAAAGACCCCAACCCATGCCTGACACCTGATACATCACCACATACATCATAAAAAGACCGTGATCAGCGCTCTAGAAATCAGATTCTCTCCAGGAGATTGTGTATAGTTTTCAGAGCTCCCAGTTGTCTTTTGTTTTATTTCTGCAACCAATAATTTCTATCCAATAACCCATAAGCCTATCACCACCATCACTTCTCCCCTTCAAACAACGAGGTGCAACAGGTTCCAAATTCAAGCAAATTTACTTCTTTTATCTTCCTCAGTTAATCTCAACCATGCCTACTTTCATACCGTTCCAATGTTCTCAACAACATCATGACTATCCATCTCAATTTGATCAGGTTCCTTGAAAGAGTCCTCATCAACCATTGTACGCAAATGTTGTATGCAAAACTTAATTTAGGCAGAGCCTATTTCCCATTATTCTTTTCTGCAGCAATATGGTGTAGTATTAGATGAACCAATCCCTGTCAGTCTAAACAATTCATTAAACAAAGCATTGTTCCATTGACCACCTCTATCATGCAAAATCCTTTTCGGAAAACCAAAAGATAATATATAATCTTGGAAAAACTTGGTTGCTGCAGCTTTACTTCCCTTATTCTTAGTACCATACATTTGAACAAACTTGGTAAATAAATCAGTGACTACCAAAACATAATCGTATCCTCCCTTCATCTGTCCAAATGAATAAAATCAATAGCAACTGCTTCAAATGGAGCATAAGATTCAATTAGCACTAATTTAGCACGTCCAGGAACATTTGGTTTCTTGACAGCTATACATCGACATCTCTTGGTAACATACGTTGATATCTCAGTTGACATTCTTGGCCAATAAAAACGCTAACGAGCAAGTTCCACCACTCTATTTGCACCCAAGTGAGCTAACTTTTCGTGAAGTTCTGTAAAAACCAAATTGTGATATTTCTGTGGACGTAATATTTGGTTGTGTTTGGATGTAGTCCTTGTCCATACACCATTAATTAGTCTTAACTTTTTTAAACTGTTGCATCAGAACCTTACTACCTGAAGATAATGTCGCCCACTGTTTCCTCTTTGGTTTACCGATCAACTCAATCAATTTATAAACTGGCCCCATATCAACATCAACTTTCTGAGACTGGATCACCTCTTCTCTCGACACCTTATTCAATACACCATCACCAACTGCATGATGAAACTTCTATTGTTGATTGAGCACCACTAAGAACCGCAT
>JAUKPT010004455.1:0-11112 GCA_032273505.1 Nanomia bijuga
GTTACTATTGTAGATTCATGTGCTTTGGTGCCTTAAATGTCTCATCATTCTAGAGGTGCGGACTTGTTTCTTTCGAAACACAGTCTCAATTTCGTATACCCCAAAACCTCATGCTGAGCATTTGTTTTCAACCACAGAAAAAGGAGTCAAAACCTCTGAATCACTCTTGGCGGCATATAAGATGTTTGATAAGTACTTTAACAGAAGCAGATGTTGAACGACCAGTCGTGCCTATTACTGATGGGTACGGCTTTCAAATTGACTATGAGATGTTAATCTTTCTTCTCCAGGCTTACATCTTTCTAATCATGTCTCCACTTGATATAACCGGTCTTCTTCAACTTCCCGACCAGGTTAACCAAATGCCTCTCAAACATTATAGACAAGTAAGCTCTCAAACATCAGGAGAGAAGTATTCATGAATATCCTAGTAGCACCACAAAAGATTCCATCAACAAGGCTGCTAAAATAGTTGGAGTCACGGCTTCTGAATTAAGTATTGACTTTATGCAGCGAAAAAAGTTTAAGAAAGCAGAAGCTATATTAGATAAAACTATACCAGCAATGTAATTTTCCCAAAAAAGGTGTGAGAAAGGGCACTGCTGATTAACTACAAGCGAAAATCAAAATTATTAGAAGTACATGTGAAAAGAATACAAGGATGTGGATTGGATCTTAATAGTGTGCCTGGCTTTTTAGAAGTGTAAAAGGTAAAGAAACCAAGAATCTTTTCAAAAAGAATACGGGTTACGCAAGTGTGCGGTTCGATCAATGGAAGCCAAAAAGATAAGAGAGCTCGTGAAGGACATTAAAGAGAAGAAGAAAGCTGTAGTGCTTCAGGAAGAAAAGAAACTTAATGGGAAACAAGAAGGACACGAAAAATTCATTAGATGCAAGACTAACGGTATTTGCAAAAAAATCCTTGTTCATCCGGGTTCAAACATGAATGGGAGAATTCCTATAATGTTTCTACCAGCAGCTGCTATCCGGAACCAGAGAATCAAGGTTTCGAAAAAGTAGTTAATGTTACATGTTGTTGTAGTATATCAACTAACGTCATTTAAATATATAGCCATCAAGGCTATTGTGCAAGCAGATTGTGATGCTAAAGGATACAAACATTTATGTACCCCCAAAATCCCAAAATGTAGAAATTACGTTTAAGTCTCAATATCTCAAAAATATTGATTCTAGATGGATGGAAATTGGTATAGTCGTTACGGTTGTTCCCAAAATGGCTTGCGATATTCTAGGCTTTCTTTGCAGAGTATTTTCAGCGTGTAGGCTATTTATGGTAGTTTTACGGTATTTTCTGAAATAACTTGAAAATGTTAAGTCCTAAAGAAACTTCTAAAGTGTCCCTGTTTTTGGTTCTTTTCCATTGCCTAATTTATAGTGAACACAACGCATGGAGGCAACCTCATTGATTCTACTCTGATACTCTGATAGGGAAATTTTATGGTTATGGTTATGGGGTACAAAATAATTTGGGGTACATGTACCTGTACATCATTGTGATCGTCAAAGCTCAGAAATGTATAGGCTCTGGACCAATATTTGTCGGTACATTGGCTCAGTGGTTGGGTTTAAGGTGAGAATGAAACGTCCTGGGTTCGATCTTTGATCTTCGTGATTTAGTCAAATAAATCATTAAAGTAATGTGCACCACAAGTGATCCGCTTGTGGTGCGTTAAATTCGACAATGGAATCGGTTAAATTTTGAATGTTGAATATGTGTCATAGATTTCAGTAAATATGTTTTTTATAGGTACGTTTCAAAAGGACTACTCCTAAAAAACAAAACAAATCTTGAAAAAGGTTCTGGTTCAGGTTTAGGTTTACTTCTGGTTCATGTAACTAAAAAATAATTTTTTTTTAATAATATTTAAAAATGAATTGAAAAGTCCGATGTCACCGTAAAAAAGTACTCCCTAGCATTTATTTTCCTCTGCAACCCGCTGCATGCATAAGATTATTATAGATTAATTACACCTTAATGTAAAAGAAAAACGGGCAAAATTCAAAGGAACAACGAACTTTTACAATGATTTTCATATGCGACATCGAAGACAAAAAACTTTATCAACTTTACTTTTAAACAGTGCATTTTACAGTTAATCTCTATAAAGAAACCTTCTCGCTCAAAAAACACTTCAGGAATAAGACGCCTTTAAAACTATTATTCTAAAAATTATTTCTTTAAAAGTTATACTCTACGCATAGACAGAAAATAAGGAGAGTTTTTCGTATTATCAAGCATAATCTTAGTACCGCTGGACGAAGCTTGCAAAACAAGTCTTTTACAGTGACGAAGACATGTTGAAGACATGTCTACTTCAACGCTGTAAAAGACTGAACTTTAGATCAATAAAATAAAATAGAAAAACTATTCCGAATTAATGCATGATTTGCTAGAATCAATATTTAAAAACACTAAACACTTAACACTAAACAAAGCAACAAGTGATATTGGAAAATCTTGATATTTCGACCTTATTCCATGGTCATGTGTCCAACAATTCAATTGTAATGTAACATTAACTTCAAATACAATATCATGACAATATCAGCAATAGATTGATACTCATAAATATATATTTTTTGAAAGATGAAATGATTTATTAACAAACAAAACAATACAATCGTGAAATATTTACAAACAATAAACTAAGAAATATTAAATGTGATGAACGTGGAGGCTTTGACAATGATTAGAGAGTATGAAAAAACAACAAACATGAGATTTAGTCAATTTTGACTAAATACCAGATAAAACTCTATTAATATTAATACTCGTAAATATTGATAAAATAGAAATAGATATAATAGAAAAGAAAGTAATTCAAGATTTGAGTTCTTTGCTTGCACGAATACCCATGGCCTACTGAATTATTTGTTATTTAAGTAGGCCATGGATTGCTATAATTAATAGTTGGATTCAGAGCCATAGAGTACTAAGATACCGGACGGGAAACTCTCAAACTACGGTAAAATTGGTGGAGTGTTACTTGGCATTTTTACGATAAAACCCGAACTATGAGAGCTTTTAACTTACTTTTTTAGCTAAAATGTTCCTACATCTATTATCTATTGCTCTCAGTTATCAAAGTTTAGAAATATGATATTTAAAGGTACTAAATCCCCCTTTATTAGGGACGAGCCCTAAATCCCAAAAATATAGCAAACTGCCTAAATAGAGTATCAGTCAATATAAATGAGTAAAAATCTATTCTTATTAGATACCATATGCATCTTCAATGACATACTAACTTTGAATGACATTTCGGGTGCCATATGCTTTAATTTTGGACAGATTTGGGTCAAAACAGGGGTCAAAAAGCTGAAAATTGCAATTATACATTAAATAACATTGGGTAACTAACTTTTACTAAAATTTGACCCAAGGCATTGTTCTTGGCTCAATCTAAGGGTCTTAAGAGGTCAAAGAAGGGGTCAAAAGGGTCTAAATGTGCCCATTTCTAGAAAAAATGAATATTATGAGCTGAAAATTTGCAATTATAAATTAAATCACATTGGGAAACTAACTAATACACAAATTTGACAAAAAGCATTGTTAATGGCCCAACTTCAGGGGTCAAAACGGGGGGTCAAACTGCCCATTTCAATAAAAAATGAATATCATGAGCTGAAAGTTTGCAATTATACATTAAATCACATTGGAAAACTAACTGTTACACAAATTTGTCATAAAACACTGTTGCAGAAAATTTGGGTAAATCTTGGAGTAAAAACACCATTTTGACATATTTTCCTGTCAAAATGTATCTTAAAACATTTGAAAGGCCAATATAATGCTAGTTAACTATCTTCATGGTATTCTGCACATGATATTATATCAAAAAATTTGATCCTACGATTTAAGAAGGTATTAATTTAGGAATCAAAGTGGCCCGAAAACGGGGGTAAATTTGTACGTTTTTTGAGAAAAATGTCATTATATGTGTTTATAAGAGTAGAGTATCACGCAATTCATTTTTCTTGGCAAATTTAGCAAATTGGATGGCACATTTTAACGCATTTTTACCCCTAAAGACCCCTAAATTGGATTAAATGTGTTTTAATGTATAATTGCAAACTTACAGCACTACTCATTTATTTCAACTGTTACTCTTTTTTGGCAGTTTGCTAATAAAGGAGGATTTAGTACCTTTAAGTATCATATTTCTAATTTTTGATAATTGAGAACAATAGATAATTATATTATATC
The DNA here is from genome assembly GCA_032273505.1 of Nanomia bijuga. Classification (NCBI taxonomy): domain Eukaryota; kingdom Metazoa; phylum Cnidaria; class Hydrozoa; order Siphonophorae; family Agalmatidae; genus Nanomia; species Nanomia bijuga. The sequence continues at coordinate 4,229 of JAUKPT010004455.1, forward strand.
CCTAGAATAGTATAAAATACCTTGGTGGGTGTTTACTTAGACTCAATTCTTAGTGGGTAGGCCCACTGTAAAGGGTTAGCCCTAAATTAAGGAGAGCCAATGGTCTTCTTAGCAAAATTCGACATTACATGCCAAAAAAGGAGCTAATATCCATATATCATGCTTTATTTTCTTCACATTTAATCTATGTTGTCAAAATCTGGGGTCAGCAGCAAAACTGCCAGATTGAAGTAATTACCAAACTTCAAAATAGCACCCTAAGAATTTTGAATTTTGAAGATCTTAATGCAGACTCTAATCCTTAATTTAAAAATGATGGCATTCTTAAAGTTAATGAAATAGTAAAAATAAAAAACATTATTTTCATCCATGACTATCTTAGTAAGTCACTCCCTTCGTGTTTTCTAAATCAGAACAAGAAATTCCTGTCTTGGGTGTCTTTTCGTTCCTGGACGTAAATCTACCAAATATGGGATTTACTCTATCTTCCAGCAAAGTATTCTCACTTGGAATGAATTTACTAGACTATTCAATTGCAACTTAGCACTCTTACCTAGAATAAAATTGAAAACTAGACTCGAACAACATTTTCTTCAACTCTTATTTATGTTTTAATTATACTGTCATGTCACCACCTTCCCCATTCGCTCCCCCTATTTCCCGATCTCCTCTTATTGAACCCCGACTCCGCAAAAACAATTTATCATTTTTTACGTATTTTTACCAAGGAGCGGAACCTAGAACAGCCAGACTGACTGTGCCATTCCTTACTCGTTATTGTATTTTTTCTGATATTTTATTTGTCTTATGTCTTATGTCTTATGTCTTATGTCCAATTTTCCTGACTTGCGATATAGTTCATATCGTATGATGTTATTTTCTCTCGGTCACGGTATCTCAGAATTGTTGTACTCATACCGCTAAACTGAAATATTAATGCGAGAGAAATTGATGGCACGAGCGAGGATCGATCCCGGATCGCATCAACGAGAGGCGAAGTTGATCTACATTACAAAACAAGATTAAATCAAAGATATTATGATTCGCTCGATTAGCTCATTGTATTTTTTTAGATAATCAACTCATCTTAGGAATAATTGCCAAATTCTTGCTATTTTACCCATTTGATTGGTTATTAATTACAGCAAAACGTTTTTATATACACCAACCAGTATTTTAATGATGTAATTTTCAACCGAAGAAGAAGGGCTGATGTTATTTTCGCCCACTAAATCTTAACAGAACAAGTTAAGCTTATCCAACAAAACTTTCCGAGGGCATCCATACAGATTACAAAAGAAACGAATGACGAAAAAGCTTACAATGAAAACCTTCAGCAATCGAATTTACAAATATACTAAAAAAAACGTGTTCTTGAAATGCCATTAAATTACATGCATTTCGAGAAAATTCTGAACTCACTGCACCGGCATGCAACCGCACCTTACCAGACACTTGATGAAATATACTTACTTATTTTCTACACCAGAAGTCCCTTTTCTTATTTACACCTTAATACAAACTGCACTTTAAGTCAAAAACACTAATTGCTCATCAATGTTTGCTGTACCTGATGAACAACACATATAAGAGGAAAAATATTTGTTTCTCCGAAGTAGCGTTTTTCTGATTAAAAACAAGTTTCTTTGAATCCACTTAATATATTGTTGACGTGACGAGAGGCTCATATTTCCAACCAATCAGATTGATCAATCAAACACCTCAAAAGTATGTCGAAAATAGTTAAAAATTGCATCATCAAAGTCCACTTTAAAATTTATAATATTTTAGGCAAACGCCAATCAAATCCTCATAATTTTAGCCAACAAAACAGTTCCCCAGTCACAGCCTTTGAGATGAGTTATGCAAGCTGGTAGGCCACAGGTTAGTTTGTTGAGCGCTCATAGGCGCCTACCTACTCTCCTCTCACAAGGGTAGAAATTGCTAGAGATGGACTTCATTCGTTTACTTATTTCCTACCTATACGATTAGCACCGAATACTTCAATCGATTTACATCCTTTTGTTACTAGCCTTTAATGACTAGCCTTTTAGGACCTCTCTATGTAAATCAAAGAATTTCCCTTAGAAGAAATATTCTATGCAGCACGTCCTTAAACAACGTGGAGAGTATATATATATATTTGGAAGTCATTTTTTGAATCTCACAGCTAACAATAACATTCTTTTCGCAACTATAGAATCAAATTTATCTTCTTTGTTCACGTAACCCCTTTTTATTTCAACCAATTAGATTCTTGATGGTGTAATTTTTAACCAATGAAATGGCATATTTAACGATATTTTGGAAACAATTCCTTAAAATGGCGGTAAAATGGAAGGAGTCCGAAATCACCTTGTGCTGATAGAATAGAGTGTTAATACTTCAAAAGTTATACAAGCCTTCAACTGTGTCTCTAACATGTGGCCTGATCAGTTGTCAGTTCCATTGGTGAGAAATTGCATCATCTAGATTGATTGATTTGTTTTGCTTAAAAGTCTCACCACAAGAATGCGTATTCATAAGCGCAGGAGCCAGGGAGTCAAGGGGGCTGCTGTCCCCCGGACTTGAGAATATTCGGGCAAATATAACAGATTTTGAGAAAAATAATTGACTCAGAATATAAAAAACTGTCTTCTCAGAGGACCTAGAACACAAATTGTTCTTTGCCGTTATCTTTGCCTATTATCTATGCTTTTTCTCACAAGATCTATTTTTTCTTCACATGTACCAAACAAAATATCAGCATCGGTGACAAAGTCCAAAATATATTACCCCGGTTTAAATATAAAAGTTTTGTCTGACCCATGCCCCATTGGACTTTTGAAAAAAAAGCTCGTTGCAAATCAAAGGATTTTGGGTACCCGGCATATATGCATACTTACTATTATCTTTTAGTATCTTAGTCTTTTAGTCTTTTAGTATAAATTTAGATGTTATAATGTTATAATGATAGGGCCTTAGAAGAGGCGTTCATATAAAATTATCATGCCGCCACATCTACAGCCTAAGGAATTATCTCAAATATTTGTTTAATTTAAACTAATAATTGGTTCGAAATTACGTCATAATTGGTTTATCTTAATAATTGGTTCATTTTAATATGTCACAATTTGAATTTTCATCTATACTAAAAATGATGGTGAAATTCTTTTGTGGACCAAAAAAAATGATGAGTTGCAAAGTGACCCCTAAGGAGACACACATTACATTGTGGATAATAATCACTCAAAAAATCAAAAAAGTCAAAGGAGATAAAAATATATATATATATATATATTGTACACATACTTAAGTATAGGGAGCGTTCAATTATTACATAACCTTGATAAAGTAAGTAGCTGTCCGGGTTTTGGTTACGTTCGGTTTCGTGTGGTAGGTAGGTCTTTTACTCTAACTTTTACGTAACCCATATCGTAAAGATCAGGCACAGTTATGAAGAATTTAGGAATTAAACTTGCTACTGGGGAGAAGAAGGGTCATTAATTGAATGTATTATTTCTTTACTGATGGTACCAATTTTTTAAAAGGTTACGTAAGGTTGTGTAAGGTTACATATGGTTGGTAGGTAACTCAAAATCGGCTTTTTGGGGGTTACGTAATAATTGTGATAAGTATAGTATATTATAATTCTTGGAAAAGTCGACTCGGCATTTTATAGAAGTAAAGTTCGATTCGTCTTTTCACCCAAAACGGATCATTTCCCCTTTTCCACCCTTTTGAGCTCTAGATAAAATGCCTTTTTTGTTCGCGACTTCACTTAAGCTCTACATCGTAAATATTTCGGACGCACTGTACATCGTAAATATTTACTGCGCAGGTCCATGGAAACGATCTTAAACCAATACTATCCAATACTAACCATTTAAGATACAATTTATAGGATCAAAAAATCCTTTTGATAGCGGACACATAAATCATTTATATATTTCAACATCAGATCTTATCGTGTAGAACATAATGAGACTACTTTATCAGTCGACCTTTTACGCGTGACATTCGAAAGTAGAATACTGGGTGGAAGATAACCGAGTAGCTGCTACGAAATGAGCAAAACTGGTACAAAGTGCAACTATTGTCTGTCTTATGCGGGAAAGAGACGCCTTCCATGACGTTTATTCTTCTAACCACACACCCACCCTGAAAAATATCATGCCGTGGCACCCATATCATACTAACTCAAAGGAAAGGTGTAGGGTATGCCTCGTCCGAGTGAAAAGAAATGGGTTGAATCCTAACCCACCCACCCACCAGAAACGTTTCTCGTGGTAGCATGAATATGGACGGCGTCTCTAAGACTACACTTGAAGCTAATGCTTTAAATAGCAAGAAGGGTGCTGGGTCTAGTCTAGTTAATTTAAATCCATTTCTATATAATACTGCTGCTGAAAATTGTAGATACGAATACTGATAAGTAGGGAGACTAGGTTTCGAACATTTTTTCTCGCTTCCCCCACCCTGGTAGAATATATTTAAAACAGAAATAAGGATTTTCAATCGAAAATGTTATCGCGAGCGAAGAGAAAATTTGGGCCGTGTCCGCCCTAAAAATAGAATGACGATGAAATAATTTTGTTCTTAACTTATTTTACATTTTGTGTGGGATGAAAGTGTCTACAAAATACATGCGATCTTTTTTAATTTCTCGTATAAAAATGTCAAGACGGCATACATCAATCACATCAATTTATAGTAAAAATCACAAACGTATGGAAATTTCTTCAATAAATACATATACTTCCTCCAAAAATGTCTTTAAAAAAAAGTGACTATTTCTAGTGCTCGCTCTGATATTTCGGTCCAGCTCCGGGCCTGGGATGATACCTATCATCCATACCCACTGATACACATTGACATTTAAGAACATATAGAACTTCTATTTCCACTTCCACTTCCACTTCCACTCAATCATTTTATACGATTTCAGTGCTATAAGCAGGGACGCCGCGCAGGGTGCGGTTAGTGCGGTTTGCACCTCACCTGTTTTTTGAGCTGTAAATATGATTTTTTTCAATATTGTATTGTATATTGGCGTAGTTTTAGATTTTTCATATACAATACTTGAATATTAAAGATTATCTTAGAAAAACGAGTCTCATATAAAAAGACGCAAACAGTCTTACAAAAATTGATGGATGAGAGAGATACTTTAAGGAAATTGGCTCAGAATTGGTTAAGCAAAGCCGAAAATTTAAAACATTTCAGGGGCTACGCCCCTATCCCGTTTGGGTGCTTACAGTGCCCACAAAACCACAGCTGTATGAGACTCGCTCCGCAATCTTCGAGCATTTGTTTTTGTTCGCTTTGCTCACCGCACCAACTACAAAACTAGTGCGTCGTCTGTTTTCATATTTATCATTTTTTATTTTTTTTCTTAGCGAAAAAGCACAAAAGAAGAGGGGGGGGGGTATGGTGACTCTTAAAACGTTATTTCAAACTGTTAAGATTATGATCGATCCCGCCCCCTTAACAGACATGTTCCTTTAAAAAATATTCAAACTTTTTTGAGATGTAAATAATGCAAATAATTTGTATTTCGAGCTAAATTATGATGTTTTTAATGCATTTAGGGCATATCTTGGGTTAAAAGACAATAACTTCGAAAAAAATCTAAAAATCAATTGAATACACAAGATTTAATTTGATTTATATTCAAAATAAATAAATTGATAGTTATCTTTTTATTGTTTGAGTGCGGATTTTCTTCATTTTAAAAATAAATATCATATTAAAGTGCTCTTTTATCACTACAACCTCTAAATACTCACAAGGTTACAATCATTACAAAAAGGCTATCACTTTAAAACAGACTAAATATTCTTTACAAGTAAGATTTACCTATTTCGAGCCAAAGTTTCCTTTTCTACACCACCTTGAGAAACTACCAATAGCAAGTCACAAACTATTTTTTTTAACGACACGCCTGATGATATAAGAAGTAAAACTACGTATTATTTTTTCTTAGAATGTCCTGATTTTAATCTGATAAGAACGGAATCTACCGCTCAATAATAACGCTGTATAACGCATGAAACTTTCATACCAGACAGGAGTCACTCGTTATCTTTCAACCACTAACCACCTATCATAATCATCATTTATTTTTATCAGATTTTCACAATAACGAACTTGTATAATAGTAGAGTAGAAATGTCGCATCACTGATAATTTTTATGTACTTGCTATATTCTGTTCACTATCATCCGGTACATGATCTTTTAAGTTAAGCTAACAATAAAAAAACATTAACACCTTATTGTTAATGGCGGTCATTGTATTTTGTCATGTACCAGATGATAGTAAACAAACTATACTTTTCGAGATGAGCATTGAAGCCATTCTTTTTTTAAGAATTTCACAATATTGTTCTCATTCGATAGTGGAGTAAGAATGTATGAATCATTCTCTCTCAAAAGTATGGGTAATTTAACTGTTTGATTGGCTGGAAATTCCATCATCAAAAATCTTATTGGTTGATTTCAAAATGTCACCATTTGGAGTTTAGTCTAAGACAAAACTCATGATAATATTCTTAAAGTGAGCCTATCAAATTCTTGATGATGTAACTCACAACCAATTAAAGGATAGATTTGCCTATTATTAGTATGCAAGCCCTTGTGGATGCAAATATTAATCTTAAGGCCATCTTTGATGAATTGTTCGTCTACTTGTTCGCTTGGTGAGAAATGGACTCAAATTTGATAAAAGGATCTTACAAAAAAGATAATAAGGGCTCTTATTTAACATTTCCGGTTGTTCAAATCATGTTTAAATAGTGTGCTAAATTACGTGGGTCTCGTGCCCTCGTGGGTCTCGTTAGACAGGGTAAACTCTCAAACCATCTAGCACCATCGGGGATCTAAAACTTTATTATTGATTTCGAA
>JAUKPT010004456.1:0-11111 GCA_032273505.1 Nanomia bijuga
AAATTACCATTACTCTTATGCTTAAGAATTGGTCAAAATGGCTAAAAATACCGCTTAAAGACTAGAAAAAACTAAATAACTCTTGTAAAGGCCCTTCAAACATGCTCGGACCATTAGGTTCAAAAGAAAATAGCCCCCCAGTAAACAATCTTTAAAAAGGTACTGCCCCGGAGGGAGTCTTTCCCTTAAAAGTTATGATATGAGCGCCGCAAATTATGAAAAAATCTTCCACCCAAACATAAGCTTTTTCCTTCCGAATAAAAGAAGAAAAATCATTTTGTTTTCACACATCTGGTTGACCCAGTGCGAAGGTCGACCTTAACGACGCATTATTTATGAGAAGTTTCCTCGCCCCCGGGCATTACATTTATGAGCTTAGTTTTCTACTTCGGTACAAAATTATTCGATTCCATCAGAAAATCATCTTCTTTTACCTTTGATTTTTTCAATAGTGCTCTTGCCAAACATAGCAGTTGTTTTTGACCAGATGACAGATTACTCCCTCTCTCGCCAACTTTCCCTTGAAGACCACCTGACATGATGAAATATTAGTTGAGAATTGATTATGATATTATGATTTTATTACAACAAACCTCAAAACATACTAGAGACAAAAAGTTATGTATCAAGTCTGCAATGCACAGAAGGCATTTGCTTATTACTTTTAATGAATAACTGTTTTTTCCATATTCACTAGTAAAAAAATGTCTTATGTAATTATCAATTCACACAATGAGCAGATGGAAAACAATAAATGTTACATTAGTCTTTACCTAAATCCTGAACAAGTTTAGTCAAGTGACATTTCTCAATGACCTCCATCATTTCATATGTTAAATAAGATTCAGCAGGATCTAAGTTTTTCGAAATTGTATCATTAAAGAGGAATGGGTCTTGTGGGATAATAGACATCCTTGATCTACAAAAAGAAAGAACAATTTTGAGTTGAGAAAAGATAAATTGAATAATCCAAATGCAATTATCCCCTTTTAAAACAAGAAAACATCCAAGCTAGAGCAATACTTTCATCTAGGTCATTCTCGAGAATCCTATTGAACTTTTGGAGATACTCGAAGGCATTCCGATCTTATTTTGTAATAAGTACCCATTTATATTTTCTTACGTTTTTTGTGAATTTCATTTTTTGCTTGTGGTAATCTTTAATCTTACCTGAGAATAGTATGATCAACATTAGTGATGTCAAGCCCATCAATGACAATGCTTCCACTTGTCAAGTCAACAATGTTAAAAAGAACCTTCATTATGGTACTCTTCCCTGATCCAGTGCGCCCACATATTCCAATCTTAATGAAAAAAAATGCTACGCAAAATGCAAACTTTATGTTACGATTATGAGGGGGCAAATCACTCAAACGAAATATTCTACACAATTCCAGGAACTTTTGAAGGGAGTAATCCCTCGCAATCAAGACATGCATTTATGGTAGAAAAAAAATCAAAATCGTATTTTCGAAAAACAATTACCATGTAGTACCTCAGGCCTGTTAGTAAAAAATGTGTGTGTGATCGATTGTACGCTCGCGCACAGTGCTTGCGCGATCGAGTTTGTGTCGGTCAATTTCTTTTCAAATCAGTTGTTATCCGATCGGCACAACCCATCTTTATTATATGTAAGCAACCAGGTGGAAAATAAAAAAGTTTAGGACCATCGACATTAATATTCTAATATCTTCTTTTTTAAAGCAAAATATCACTTTTTACGCAATCCAACATTTGAAATCCTGTGTCTTGCGTGATCGGTTTCACGATCGCGCTGAAGAATTTTGCGCCATCGTTGCGCGATCGCGATCGACTCGATTGCGCTACACTGACAGGCCTGATCTAGTGCCTACCTGAGTACCTAGTACATATCAAATTGCTCCGGTTGAATCACGTAAGATTGTTTGATATCTTTCAACACATTGATTTATTATAATCATTAACTGAAAACTCAGGTCGTTTGTATTTATTTATTTGATACTTTATAGAGACATAGCGCAAGGTAACAAAGGCAAGTAGGGCGCGGTGTTTATCCCGAACATTTTCAAAACTACCGCCCAAAATATAACATATTTGAATGGCGATTTGGGAAATCTTTCATATTTGCACGAATTTTATAGAGTCCGGGGGTCTGCAGGCCCTCTCAGCCCCTAGTTATTGGGCATATGAATACAAAATAAAAGTTTACCTTTTCTCCAGCTCTTATATCAAGAGATACATCTTGCAAAGCATATGGAAGATTTCCCCTGCAGTAAAGAAGAATGTTAAATGTAAAACGAGTAGTAAAATATAAATGATATTTTGCTTGAGTAAACGGTAAAAACCATCAATTGATTACCTGTATCGGAAATATAACCTAATGAAAGTAATTTCTCCAGTGTGAGGCCATCCTGCAGAAACCTGAAATGAAAAAAACATTATCAAACTTTCGAAATTGATTCGTAGAAAATGATGTTTGTTGATGGTGTTTTTTCCTTCCAATAGTGGAAACATGACTTGAATAAAAACTCTACAAAAGAATTTTGACGCATAAACATGATTTATAATTCTTGAATTAAACAATTATGTTGCCAACTTCAGAAAAATATTGGAGGAATTGTGATTTATTTCGCCGAGAACTCCCATCTATATTCACCTGAATTCCCCGGTTGAATACATAATAAGAAAGAAATACTGTTATATTTATAGAATTATATACATTACTCCCGGTTGCAAATTTGATTCCCGGCCCATAAAATTCATAGTTGAATATAAACTCCCTGCCCTAAATTTGCGCAAACCATAATGATTGTTATGAGCTCTTACGTTTTTCGACTTGTGTTTTTCCTGTGGTGTATCTTCGATATACTGTGATACACGTTCCACCCGCACCATCTGTTTTTCGGTTTCCGTAAAAACTGTCAACAAACCTCCAAGAACGGGAGTTATCTGAATCGAGTAGGTAATTGCTAAACCAACTAAACCTATAACAATCAGAAAATACCCATTGAAAACTTATATTCCTAAAAAAATGAAGGGGGAACAGAGGTCAAAAGTCTAAGAGCCTAAAGACATCAAAGATTTTTTTCTTTTCATTTTTAGTAGGGCAAAGTTTTTCTATGTGTTGTTTAGACTTTAACCATGACTTTAATCCTATCTGACTCGGAGGGGGAGGGGGTTTTCCAATCCTTATTACTGCATAAAATACCTTAAAACGAGGTCAAAGAAAAAACCGGATTTCTTAAATGTTTAGGTAAAGTATTTTTTATCCTCCCACAACCTCGCCTTTAACCTCGCATATTATCACATATACGAGCTCCGATTCCGAAATCTTGTGGTGTGTAATTAACGAGTATTTAGATATATTATCTTCAAACCCGCGATTTTTCGTCAAAAACCTCTAAAAAAAGTCAGATAGGGATAAACAGATACCTATATTACAGTGCAAGGCCTTTTTTAACATACATCCTAGATGGGCCAAGACCCACTCAGTAATCCTATCTGTCCCTCCGGTAAACTTTGCTATTCAAATTTTAGTTTCATTCAGTTTAACACCTTTTGGTAAAGTTTTATGTTATTTGAACCCAAGTCGGAAGTCAGGGGTAGGTACGTATTATCCTATATTTATAATCATTTTAATCAAAGAGAAAACACCAGTTATCTTTTCTATGGATAATGATGCTAATTTTTTCAGGATATCTTTGAGGTGGTATGAGGAACTTCTACATTAGATTTTTTGCAATCTAAAGTTAGTGCCGTCATTATTTGGTACCTGGCACCTTTTTTTTGAATATATTTTTCTTCATCAGGAAATGGTACTTATTTAATTTGTTCTGGTTAATCTTATAAATGACAATAACTCAACCATTTTTTAGCTTAATTGTTTCATTTTAAAAGATTTTAGAGAGGGGACTAACCTTATAGCGATCAATAAGCCCAGCCCAAATAAGGTTACAGTACATTTTTATAACGGTATATGTGACATAAAACTCTTAAGCTAATTGAAATACTAGCAATGTGCCAAAAGCATTGAACTCAACTTTAGCACCTTTACTAATTCTTCTTACGCGTGTTATTACCTATATTCAAAAAGTCAGTTTCAAAGTTGAAACCATCAAAAAAAAATGTCGCTGAAACAATCTTTAACCCTGCTACTACTGGGGGGTCAAAAAGACCAACGATCGAGAAAAACAAAAATCGAGTAAGAAATATCCCAAAACCCCCAGTTAGTTTTCATTTGCTTGAATCCTTATTATCTTAAGAAGCCTTTAAAAAAACAATTCAATGTAAAATAGATTCTTATTACTGAGTATAAAAGAATAAAGTGCTTCTATATATTTGATTGATTACGACAATTCCATTTTATACTTTTGAGAAAATAAATACCACTTTAATTTTAATAACCATTTTGTTTATTTAATGAGTAACATGTTTCGTCCATTCCACAGACATTTTCAAAACATTTTCAAAACCCTAAGGTATGCAATTTAAAGAAATGGATAAAATATGGTAATAAAAGATAATTAGGGGAAGAACACTCATTTTCAATAATTTCACCAGTTGAAGTACTCAATAAACACAAAAAATGCAAATTAACTGAGATGAAAAATGTCTGTTTTTCTACCTTATTGTTACCCAGTAAGCCGTGTAGAAAATGACATTTAACCTTTTTTACACACTAGTCGTGAAGTTAGCCGAAACACTTCTAAAGAAATTGTTTCATCAGACATAAACATTATCACAGCGGGTCTTTATAAAGGATATGAAACGGTTTGAAATGAATTGATTTTTTTCTTCTGAAATACTCACTTTTTAACACACTTCATACAAAAGAATTAAATAACATTGACTTAAAAGACAAAAAAAATAATCTCCAACTACCAATAAAAAGGCAGGTGTTGAGAATATCTTTTTTATTAGAAGTCTTGTTTTTTTTTCACACTGCGGCATGCTTCTAACTCACACACGATCCTTTGAAATGAACGACAGGAGAGAATTTATAGTCTGTTTCAGATTCTGTGAGACTGAGACGGAAGTTATGGCTTTCGAACCGATAACGATTTAGCAATCTCAGACCCTTATTTCTCAGACCCTTATTTCTCATAGTTGCTGATTTTCTTCTTCATTTTTCGTGTTCTTCCTCCTCATTTTTACGGTTTTATTTCCTCTGACCTTTTTTCTCATAGCATTATCTTTCATTTCCCGAATACCGGATGAAAAACGATCTCAGTCTCACAGAATCTAAAACAGACTAAAGTTTTGTCTATTGTACTCTTAATAAAAAGAATTTTATTAATAAACTATGAGTGCAGTTAAGTGTAAACAGTTATACTAAAGGCTGGTACTCACCTGGGTTCTTAACGTGACTTTCGCGACCAACGGTATGAGAGTGGATGCACTCATTTAGAGTAATCATTTAGTATAACTGTTTAAATTGATCATAGTGTGTGTATCCACTCTTTTAACTATTGTTGTAAGCGTGGGTGTATTCACTCTGTGAGATACGCATCTTGGATGAATATCCACTTTGCTCTATCTAGTTTATACTATACATACGGACCATGGCACATAGTGTTTTGAGTTGGAAAGATATATATAACATGGCGCTGCGAGATTAGGAAACTGTGAAAACCTGAAATTAAATGAAATTATAAGTAGAAGAGAAGTTATACGATAAATAAAACGTAAATCTGAACTAAAAAAGTACAAAGTACATAGACATAAGGAGATAGTCGATTATTAAAATTGGATTAAGAAGATATAAATAGATAAACATGAGTAACAGCGAAGATGGCAGCATTGAGACGAACACGAGGGCAGATGATCACGAGACAAGTGGAGTAAATAACAATCATGGAGTCAAGTTACAACCACCAATATTAGATTTAACGGTAGATAGATATGCCGCTTACATGTTGTGGAAAGAAAAATGGGATGATTATGTATTACTGTCTAATTTTAATACATAAACACCAGCAATTCAAGCAGCCATTTTACGTTATTCATTTTCATCGGAAACGAGACGAATATATAATTCTTTAGATCTTTCGGTACAAGATAAACAAAATGCGACAAGTGTTATAAATAAATTGGAAAATTTTGCTCGTGGTTTAATTAATGAAACGCTCGAAAGACACCAATTTAACTCAAGAAACCAAGAAGAGGGTGAAACATTCGACAACTATATAACTGAACTAAAAGTTCTGATTACAAATTGTAACTTCTGTGATACGTGTGTGAGTGGGTTATTAAGAGACAGGATAGTTAGTGGCATCAGAAATGATGAATTACGTAAAGAATTATTGGCAGAAAAGAAATTGACGTTAGAGATGACCATCGACAAATGTAGATCAGCTGAGGTAGCTGAGTTGGGAATGGAATCATTAATGAAAAATAAAAACATAGATAGAATCGGATACAAGAATGGGAAAGAGAGATATGACAAACAAGAAAATAATCGAGAAGCAAAAGAAAGTAAATTATGTAAATTTTGTGTAAAAAGACATACATGGGGTAGAAATTTTTGCCCAGCATGGGGAAAAAAATGTTCGAAGTGCAACAAATTTAACCACTTCATGAACAGTGACATTTGTGACTTAAATAATCAAGCTAGTCGTATACAAGTATTTTCGAGTGAAAACAAAGTAGAAGTGGACTCCATTGAAGAACATTCAGATTTTTTATTTATGGGAAACGTAGAAGAAGAAGCTTCAGTTGATAGTTTTAAAAGCGATTTCACGATTATGATTAAAGCTTCAGGAGGGAAAATAAGGTTTAAATTAGATACTGGAGCAGATGTTACAGTTATTGGAACTCAACATTTACATATTTTTGGAAAAACTGTTGATAATCTTCAGAGAACAAAAAAAATGTTAAGTGGACCCAATGGAATCAAAATTGAATGTTTAGGGACATTTATTACTCAAATAAAATACAGAAATACGACAGAACAAATAACATGTTATGTTTGTAAAGATGTTAAAACTGCCCTATTTGGACGTCCTGATATCGAAAAGTTGAGACTAATCCAACTGAACATAAATAGAGTAAACCTCGACAAAGAACTACCACGAGAACTAGAAGAATTTAAAGTAGTATTTAACGGACTTGGTAAATTAAATAGTTGTAGGCCAGTCAAAATAAAATTAAAAGAAGGAGTGACACCGTACAATTTGTCTGCTCCTAGAAGAGTACCCATCCCATATTACGAGAAATTAAAAACTGAACTCACAAGAATGGAAGAAATGGATGTGATTAAAAGAGTGGATGAACCCACAGATTGGTGTCACCCAATAGTAGTAGTTCCAAAGCCAAAATCTGATTCAATTAGAATATGTTTAGACTTAACAAAATTGAACAACTCAGTATACAGAGAAATATACCAGCTACAATCAGTGGAAGAAACAATAGCAAAAATTGGTACGAAAGGAAAATGGTTCGCAAAATTGGATGCTAATCATGGCTATTGGCAGATGCCACTCGACGAAGACAGTCAAAAATACTGCACATTCATTACACCATTTGGGAGATATTGTCCGACTAGAGGTCCCTTTGGCCTGACATCAATGCCAGAAATTTTTAGTAAAGCCATGGACAACTTATTGGAAGGAACAGTGGGAGTGGTAAAAAGCATGGATGATTTTCTAGTGTTCGGGGAAACAGAAGATGAACTGCATCAGCGCTTACATAAGGTGTTGAAAATATTTCAAAACAATGGTATGACATTAAACAAAAACAAATGTATCTTTAAAGCACAAGAAGTAGAGTTTTTAGGATATAAAATTTCAGAAAAAGGAATCTTCCCATTAGAAGAAAAAGTTGCAGCAATAAGAAATTTTAGAATTCCTCACAACATTTCAGACTTAAGAAGCTTCATGGGCATGGCTCAGCAAGTGAATCGATTCAGCCCAAAATTAGTGGAAACATCTCAGCCATTACGTGAATTGTTAAGTACTAAAAACCAGTGGATCTGGACTTTGAAACACACAGAAGCTTTTCGTAAAGTTAAAGAAATACTTTGTGAAACACCAGTTTTAGCCATGTATGATGTCAGTAAAGAAACAAAGATAAGAACAGATGGGAGTTTATTAAATGGAATTGGGGTTTCTTTATGGCAACTTCATGGCAAAGAATGGAAAATCGTTGATGCACGATCCAGATACCTTAGTGAATCTGAAAAAAACTATTGGCCTATTGAAGTAGAAATGTTAGCCATTACCTGGGGTATTAAAAAGATGTCACTTTATTTAGATGGACTTGCAAATTTTAGTATAGAAACAGATCACAAACCATTGATACCAATATTGAATTCAAAAGGGCTCATAGAATTATCTCCAAGAATACAGAGGCTTCGTATGCAAATACTACATTATAACTTTACTGTGAAACATATACCAGGTAAAGATCTATGTGATGTAGATGCTTTTTCGAGAGCCCCAGTCTCTACTCCAACATTAGAAGATGAAGTAGCAGAATTTGAAGTCACTAATTATGTACAGTTCATCACCAATCATATACCTGCTTCCTCAGCTAGAATCGAAGAACTGAAGAGAGAAACTGCAAAAGACGATACGTTACAGGAAGTAATACAAGAAATGAAGAACAAATGGAAAAAAGGGTGGAATAGTTATTCCTCAAAAGTGAAAGAATTTTGGAAAATACGAGAGGATATTACATACGTAGAAGGACTATTATTAAAACAAGACAGGATTATTATACCAGAAGCTTTACGACAAGAAATTTTATCCAAAATACATACTGGACATTTAGGTATAGAAAAGTGTAAAGGTAGAGCAAGACAAAGTGTTTACTGGCCAGGACTAAATAGAGATATAGAATTGTTTATATCAAAATGTCAAACTTGCTTAGAATTAAGACCAAAGAAACAGAAAGAACATATGTTAATAAGACCATTGCCTACCCGACCATGGGAAATGATAGGGTCAGATTTATTTTATTGGGCGGGAAAGACATATATAATCATAACCGATTACTACTCTGGCTATCCAGAAATCTACCTACTAAACAATCAGGAATCAGAAACCATTATAAATGTAATGAAAGAATCGTTTGCTCGAAATGGAATACCTTCGACTTTAGTTTCGGATAATGGCCCACAATTTGCATCATATAAATTTACGCAATTTACTAAAGAATGGAATTTTGAAAGAATCCCGTCAAGCCCATATTATCCCCAAGCGAATGGGTTGGCTGAAGCGTCAGTTAAGACGGTAAAAACACTTTTAAAAAAATGTTTTAGATCCAAACAGGAATTTCTTAAGGGACTTTTAAGTTTACGCAATGCACCGTTAAAATGTGGACAATCACCTGCTCAATTAATGTTTGGTCGACAGTTACGTGATGACTTGCCAACAACTTCTGACAGACTTCGTGAACGAATATTACCACGAAGAAATTTATTCAAAGAGAGAGTGCAAGCGAAAAGATATTATGATAAGAAAAATACTAAAAGAATTGTCGAAAAATTTTACGAAAAGCAAAGAGTAAGAGTGAAAGACATGAGAAGTGGAGAATGGACGATAGAAGGTACAATAAGAAAACAAGTAGCACCCAATGCATATGATGTTGAAATTAAAAGTGGAAGAGTTATTAGACGGAATAAAAGAGACATCAGAAAAATTTGGTACATACACGTTCAAAGTGGAAAAGTAGTAACGGATAATGACGATACTCTCGATATAACAATCCCATATGGTATGATAGACGAAAGGGAAGAGCATACAACAGAAACTATACAAAACAATGAGAATTTAGAGGACACTATTCCATACGATATTGAGGAAAACAGCTACAGAAACGAAACTGTGAATAAAACAAGAAGTGGAAGAACTATTAAGAAAAGAACAATATTAGACTTATAGTACACAACAAGTTGATATAGATATATAGTCGACTTTATGTAAATATTGTAAATAATTGTTATTTTTAGTTAGGTATGAACTTAAAGGGGAGGTGTGAGATACGCATCTTGGATGAATATCCACTTTGCTCATCTAGTTTATACTATACATACGGACCATGGTACATAGTGTTTTGAGTTGGAAAGATATATATAACACACTCAAGTAATTAGTTAGACTAAATTAAATCAATATTTTTGTTACCAAAACGTAACTTAAAGGGGAAGAACACTCATTTTCAATAATTTCACCAGTTGAAGTACTCAATAAACACAAACAAATGCAAAAAAATTAGTTAGTCTCTCTTTTAAAATAATTACTGTAGTGAGTGCATCCACTCTTATACCGTTAGTCGCGATAGTCACGTTAAGAGCCCAGGTGAGTACCAGCCTTTTATTATTACTCTAAATGAGTGCACCCGCTCTTATACCGATAGGATATGTTTAGGCATTATTTAGTAAATATCACGATTAACGGTATAAGAGTGGATACACTCACTACAGTAATTACTTAAAAAGCGAGACTACCTAATTACTCAAGTGAATACACCCACTGCGTTAAGAACGCAGGTGAGTACTAGCCTTAAATTACCTATATATTAATTGATGCATTATGATTAAAAGATCTGTTACGTAATTGGGATTAATAAATTAATAATAAAATGATAAACATTGTTCTTGAGATGAATGAACTAAGAGACTGTAGAGGTAAAGCGTGCCTGAAACAATAAAAGACGTCAAATAGACCTTTTTGTAAACTACGTCATGCTTGCATGGAAACGAGACGAAAGCTGTGCAACAATAAAAATGATGTTAACGATTGGTGTTCTTTCTATTATTGCGCAGCTTTCTTCTCGTTTCCATGCAAGCATGAAGAAGTTTACGGAAAGGTCTTTTGAGGGGAAAAAAGTTTATTTAGATTGTTATGTTCAAAAATTCATGTTTAATTTGTTTATTTAGTGAAGGTTTCTCTAAGTGGATACGAATAGCTTCCTTCAGTTTAAGGTATGACACAGGTAAAGTCGATGAATCGATATTTTACAATTGATACATAAAAAACCATCTGGGATATGTGAACTCATTAATTTTATGATTTATTTTCTATTTAGTTTAGGGTCATTAACTGCATACCTAAATCGTTAGTTACAAGCTATTTCTACTCTACGTATTTTTGTCCATAAGATAGTATTATAGTCAAAACCTCTGTCAATGT
>JAUKPT010004457.1:0-11111 GCA_032273505.1 Nanomia bijuga
CTAAACTCTACATGGGTCACTTTGAAAAGCAGTGATTACAGTCATATATTGGTCCCCCGGTACTTCATTATCGACGATATGTAGATGATATATTCTGTGTATTTGAGAAAGAGGAACATATAGCGCCGTTCTTAAATTACCTCAATATTCAACATACCAATATTCGATTTACAGTTGAAAAGGAATCAAATGGTTGCCTTCCATTCCTGGATGTTTAAATCGAAAGATCATCAACATCTACTTATTAAACAAGAACATTCTGAAAACCAACAAATACTGGTCTCTTGACAAATTTCACAAGTTTCATCAATATGACTTACAAAGTCGCATTGATAGGAACATTATTGGATCGAGGCAAGAAAATCAACAGCACGAGTGAAGGACTGAAGAAAGATTAAAGGCTATACAGCAGACGTTGCAAAAGAATATGTATCCACAAAACATCTTGATTAAAATTTTGGGAATACTTCTCGGTAAAAGACAATATTACAGCAGATATGTGCTTGTATGTAGTATATCAATTTAAATGCGCAAATTGTGGAATTTGCTACAATGGGGAAAGTACCCAACAATTCATCATTTGTGTGAACGAACACTTACATACGGACAAAAATTTGGCTATATACAAACATTTACACAAGAACCAAAACTGTATCGCATCAGATCGTAATTCGTTTTCGATCATTGATAGAGCACGCACGGAATTCCAACTTTGTGTCAAAGAAGCATTCCACATACTAAAGATGCAACCGGTTCTGAATAGACAAGTTAAATCTGTGAGTGTGGAGCTGGTATTCTAATGATTATATGCAATTCATATTTCACTATTAATATTTTGTCTTTATTAGAATATAATAGCATCTACAATATATTTCATTAGTCGATCATATTTTACATATTTAGGAATTTGTTTGTTTATATACAATTTGAAGTAAGTTTGCAATCATAAATTATAACACTGATGAAGTATAAGGTTATACAAAACTAGTATGATTAAACAATTATAAAATAAGTGTTCAAGCTAAGAACCATAGTTGTTTTTATATTGACTTGAGTTAATTGATGATCCCTGAAATTTGATTGTGCACTGTTTCTTCTTTTAGATAACTAACTAACTTAACTTATTCAAGTAAACTCAATCCAACTTAACTCGTAGTAGCTTTGAAAATTTCTTCTTTTTTCAGAAATTGACCAGCAAGAAACACTTTTAAATATCTTGTTTTAATTTTGATTTAATCTTGAATATCCCAATGATTGCTTGACTACTCTTGAAAACTTTTAAACAAAACATTCAAAGAAGTCAACAAAAAAAGTTTGAAAAGAACCAAAGCATTCAATTTAATTGACATTTCTATTAACCCCCCTATTCCCTATTCCCCTATTCCCTATTCTTCAGTTTTTTTTGAATAAAAAATTTTTGGAGCAAGCCGAATGCTTGCAATTTTTTCCATTTTGGTACTTTTTGGTCAAATTTTCTGGAAAATTGTCAATTTTCATTTAATTTTGTATCTGTATTTAATTATCTTTCATTTGATGGGTCATTCACAAAATTTGGATCATCTGAACATATGTTACAGCTGCAAAATTTTCTGTATAAATTGACAAAAAAATGCTGACGCCATTTTTTTTTTAATTTTCTTAAACTAGACATAAATGTTGACTTGTGTACCAAAAATCATCACATGTTTTTTACAGAAGTTTTTACCCCCCCCCCATGACTCTAATGTACATAAAAAAGCCCATGCAGAATAGGGTTAAAGCATTTTGATTGGTGAACTATTTTTTTCACTTTAAAATCTTAATAGTATTGTTATAAGAACTTGCCAATCTATTTTTTATACGTATGGAGTGGTATTTCATAAAGCGTAGAATTAAAATGCTTTGCTAACTGGTCTTAGTATAAACCTTGAATATAGTTGAAAAATCAAATCAAAAATCAGGATGGGGGTAAGGGGGAATTTCAAAAAGAAGGAAGTGGATTTTGAAAGGGGGGATCTAACCTTCTTGCACACTAAGGTGAACAGTTAACCACAAATAGAACAGAAAGGAGCAAGGTTGCACACACATTGCAATTGTTCTCGTGTACCACAGTTTTTAGAATCTCAGTTCTAGCCATTGCCAAGATCTGAACCCCGCAGATTGTTGTGTTCATCAGCATGTACATGTACAACAACAACGGTCCACACTTATTTTTCTTTAATGTGATACAAGCTGAGAACATTATGCAGTAATTTTGATTTTAAATGATTATTTGACCATTTTGGCTGTTTTCTATCTGTTGAGCTACTATTTGAAGATCTAAATGGTCTTGAGTTCCAGTCGTACCCCTTAAGGCCAGTAGAGGCAGTCTTTGCTGGGGGCTAATCTCTGCACAAGGCTAATTTTTGTCTCCTATGCAGTCTATAGATTCTGTTATTCAACTTGAAAAAAGTGAAAAAAAAGTATATTTTTTGTTAATTTAGGCATTTGTTTTCATTTTAGTCATGGACCAAGAATATGCTCGAAAGGTCCTTTATTCAGTTCATGTATCAAATATACCGTGCCATTTTACACCAGAAAAACTAGAAGACATATTCAGTGCTGCTGGTCATGTACTGGAGGTGTATCTTGCTGGAGCTTCACATTCATTGTCTAAATTTAATTATGCTTTTGTGCGATATAAAACCAAAGAAGAAGTTTTGAAAGCAGTTGAGCTTTGTAACAATATTAGTGTGGACAATTTCAAACTTATTGTTGCTTTATCAATAGATACATCTTCTCGTGTTAAATCACCAACAACTACTAGCTATAGAAATCGAAACTCAAGAACTAAAAGCATTGTTAGAGAATCTATGCCAAGATTGGAAAGGAATAAATTTACTGTGCTAGCAAGTGATGAACGACATATACAACAAAAACTTAAAGCTAGTTTAAATTTTTTGTCTGGTAATAAAAAACATTCAGAAATGTTAGCGATTGATAACTCCCATGATATGAAAGAATTCATGAAAGAGTTAAGAGATGTTTTTGTTGAGACTTCGAATGTCCCATTTGGAGTTTGTGCTGATCCAATAACAATTCGAGGAGATGATATTACTAAATCAACTTTGGAAGACATTATCATAAGATATCATGATAATTCATCTTTTAAAGTGCCATTTAAAGATATAGATATTGATATATCTAGGGGTAATGTCCTGTCTGAAAAAGACGAATTGAAACTATTTTCTTCTCTTTCTCCTTCTTAAACATCAGAAATAACTTGGAATGATTTTTGATATTTATGAATTAGAATAATGTTTTTAGTCTATTTAAAGTTATATGTTAATATCTGATTTACTCATAGTAAAGTAAAACGTATTTACTTTATAACAAGTAACAGGGGAAAGATTTTTGGGTCTTGGCACAAGTTTGCATTCAGTGTAGGATTCAATTTTAACTTATTGTATCATGCATTTTGTTTTTGTTTTTTCAAACTCTCATGCTGTTGTTTCACCCATTATGAATAGTTCTCATAACGAATCTTATCTGTATTCTTGAGCCCAAAACCTGTTTCTTTTTATTTCTTTTTTTTTCTAGTGAGTAGTAGTGCAAAAGTCTTCTTTATAATCCTGTTTTAGTAAATTTTGTTTTCATGTTGGTTATATGTCTGCTGGTGTTATGTTCTTACTGTGTTTCCATTCTATCATTGTAACTACCGAATATCCAGTTATCTTAAAATTAGTTATTTTTCTTATCCTTCTCTTTGTTCTTTTTAGTTTTCATGCTTGGTTTTGACATGATATGCTTGAGTTTTTGTTATCATGTCACTTATATATTGTGTTGTTGTTTTGTTGGATTTCAAGTATAAGTAGTTTTGTGTTTTACCAACTATAGTTGGTGAATCTTATTTATAAGAATATTAATTATTTCATTAAGTAATTTTCTTTTACCTTAACTGGATAAATGTTTTAATTGATTTTAAGTTTTTTTGATAATGTTAATGGGTTTTTCACTCAAGTTGTTTTTATCTTACAGTTTTTAATTTTTTAGAAGATTATTTATGAAAGCACTGTTTTTTCTTCTCTCTTGTATCTATTAGCCATGGGAATTCACTTCAACAATCAACCAGCCGAGGAAAATGACAAGGAATTTACTTTTTATCTTCTCCAAGAAAATACAGAGAATATCCTTTAATACTCTTAAGCCATTTCCTAACTTAATTAAATGTAGTTTAACTGGTAAACTGAGATATTGCCCCCTTATAACATTCAAGCAAGTATGCAAGTATGTTGCAATATTGTTTATTATTCATCATTAAGTTTCACACTCAAAATTTAAGGACATTTACTATAAGAAACTATATGAAACTATACTACTATACTTTTCAGAGCATTTAACGTTTAGAGGGCAAAGGTAATCCATTTTGTTATGCCCTATATAGAATCGAAAGCATTACTTTGGAGGGGGGATGTTAGTACTGTAGAACACTACATGTAAAGCTGAGGTACTCAAAATATGGTATATCATGTAAAGTTTTGTCAAATTTTCTGATGTACCTGGCTGAAGGCACCTAAAATTACACAAATATCCTGTTGAATAAAATGGCTACTCATTGAAAATACCCACTAAAATTGAAATCTTAGTCCTGAAAAGATATTTAGGACCCATGAGTACTTCATTCATTTTGCTCCAGACACCCACAGACCCCAGTAGGGTCTGATATCTTCTTACCCCCCCCCCTGTTCTAATTGTTGTTGCATCACTGTGGGATGATTTTTTTTCCAAATTTTTACTGGATTCTTACTGCTCGACTTTATTCTTATTTATTTCATATTAACAGATATTTTTCTGGTCGTGAATACATAGATAAAATAATTGGAAGTAGTGGTGGTTTTTGAAAACAAAAATTTAAGTCAAATCTTTTTTTTATTTAATATCCCTTCACAATTCCAGATGTGTTTGAATCATTAATCAAATGTGATTCTTAAATTCTGATCTTCAACTCAGAGGATTTCTCTCATAACGTTAGTTATGGAACATGTTTCTTGCATTATTGTCAATCGTTGCATTATTCATATTGAACATATTGAACTTAGTCTCTTTTTTGTTCTTTGTATAGCTTTATTTATTATCTCTATTTGATGCACTTGTATGTGAAACGGGTCCTTTTCTCTACCCTATATGGGCCATTCACCTAAATGCTGGGGGAATAAGGCATATTTTATTTTACTTTCTCATGTACTTTGTTTAGATCAAATGATATAAATAAAGATGTTCAGTAGATCTTCAAACACACTAAATCAATCTATTAAGCGGATTGTTACAGCTGATGAAGTTGAGAGATATGTAGATAAGGTGCAAAGTCGTTTACAGTCACCTTCTGAGGTAAGTAAGCAAACATTTATTTATGTTAAAGATTCCACAGTCAGGTCTTCTCTTTTGACCCAGTGAATTGCAAATTTCGCCAGGTGACAGCTTGTATAGACCATAAAGTTTGTTGGCCTCCCTTACTAGTGATTCATAATCTTATTTCTTGCAAACTGTATATTAGTATTTCTTCGCTCACTTTTCTCATATTTTTAATTCAGCAGCTGTCACTAAACTTTTGCCATATCCTATTTTTACAAAAAAAAGCCCTGCAAATTCTGTTTAACCCTTAGGGCGATAGGCCATATCTGACCCATATTACAAAATGAGGCATTACAGCTTTCATTTTAGCTTTTTTTTATAGTAGTTAGGGAAATTGGGTAGTAGGGACTTGCTTCTGATGAAAAAAAAAATTCGTCATGATTTTTTGGAAAAATCATTTCTTTTGGTTACCTCAAATTTGGCCGATTTTCCAAAATTTAGATAACCCATTATTTATCGGGCAAATGTGGTCTCAAGTGTCCTGCAGCATAAAAAAAGTTGTTTTTCTATGTTTGATAAGGTCCAATGACGAAATTCATGTCAATCAAGCTTTTCTATCGGACCCTATAGCGCTTTTTGTAGTTGGGTCATATATGACCCAATCGTCCTAAATGATGAAACTGATAGTAAGTAAGTAAGAAAAGTAAGTAAATATATATTTCAAAGAAAATTTAAAAATAAAGTTTACAACATCAAAAATTTATTTATTTATAACAAAAGTGTATATATATATGGCTGACATTATATTCTTGTGTTGACATTTTATTATTTTTGTTTAGAAAACCACACTCTTGAACTAATTAAAAAACAAGAAAGACATATTTGTTTATGTGGTTTTCTTAATATCAGTGACTAAAGTTTGATATTTTTATTTGTCTAACTGTTCCTTCACAATGTCCTGCCAGTGAAGTGGTACTGGTGCCGGAGTGTGAACAGCTACTGGTGTTGCATCAGGGTCAACGTGGAGTGCGATATCTGGTCCGGTCATTCCTGGTAGTGGCGGATGTTTACATTGGTTAAATGTAGACGATGCAAAGCGGTCGATAAGCCACTGCTCCATCCAGTCACAGCTCTCAGGAATACAGGCGAAAGGTAGTTCGGCCGGGCGCGAGGGTGGAGCTGTTCGCTTTGGACATCTGCATGGGGCTGTTGTTGGCTCTACTTCGATTGGGGATGCCTCGGACGCTGCACCCACTTGAGGGAAGTCTCTGGAGATTACCTCGAGCTGTATCAATGCGTCCCGTGAAAGGTAGAATCTGGTGGTACTTGGGCTGATATAGGTCAATACGGCGGCGGTTTGAGTGTCACCTTGTGCTGTTTTACCTGATAAATGTAGAAACACAGCACCGAGTATCTGAATTTATACCTGGTTAGCAGCAACGAGCGTATGTTTTACGGGGATCAGATCGTCCTTCGAAAACCTGCACTGTAAGAATCCTTTTAGTCCCCACAAGCAAGACTGCGCACCTGTGTCAGTTACCACGGTTACGGTTGTTGGTGCAGTTACAGGAACTTTATGGTTCATGCTGGCATAGTCAGATGGTGACACATTTACAGTCAATGTAAGCGTTGGATGGGCTGTCGATTCTGCTTTACGCCATCCTTCCTTTGTGTCGAACATTAGGTGATCCAACAGAAGAGACTTTGGAGTGGAGATGCTGCCGATCGTGATGGCACCAGCCTCGTCGGGTGTGTTTCGGGAGTTCTTGTCCGCTTTGGTTTTGTAGTTCTTGCTCTTTTTCCAGCAGGGAAGACATAGGGTGCGTTCTACCATCTGTTTTTCTCGTCTACTCCAGGAAAGTTTATCCATTTCAACATGACACTCTCGACAGTTTGTCTTGGGACCGGTTGGTCCATTCCTCAGTGGTGGTTGTTTTTTGTAGGTTGAAATGGCTGCAGTGGTACTAGATGAATGTTTTTGTAAGGCATCGCGGGCCATCTCCTTTGCCTCGAAGAAGGTAACTGTTTCCTCGGTTGTTTTACTATCGAGGTCGTTCCAACCCAAAACCTCTCGCTTAACATCGTCATCAGCAATACCAGCAATCATAACGTCCTTAGCAATAATATCAGTGAAATCTACTTTCTGATCACATGTGTCCTTTGTACAGGTAATTGAGTAAGCACATGTGGCTGCCTTGCCTCGGATTCGTGCGTAGAAAGCTCGGGCATTTTCTCCTTCGCGTTGTTTTAACGACAACAGGTCAGATCGACGGATGCTCACGGCTACTGGTATAACAGCGAGTTTCTTTATAATGGCCAGTAGGTCATCCTCAGTTGTGGTGGCAAAGTCAACATTGTTTCCCCTCAGAATGTCATTACCGAGCTCCTGGTCACAACATCCGAAAAGCTGTCGTACGGTCTCGATTGGGGTAAGGGCAGTGCCCTGTTTGAATAACTGCCAACGTGCACTGAAGGCGTTCCAGGCTTCTTCAGACGATCCTCTGACAATAGTTGGTCTGTCGATTTTTGGTGCCCTCTGTCGTGTCGTGTTTAGTTGTGGTCCAGCTGCAACGTGTACGTTATTGTGCACCATCAACAATGCAGCGGCAACTGCTGGGTCGACATCGGCGGTGATAAAGTCACAACCTTCAATCGGGCAATTGATCGCAGGTATTGTTACCAAAATACTCAACTAGGAGTAAAGATAACCACATAAACGAATATGTCTTTCTTGTTTTTTAATTAGTTCAAGGATGTGGTTTTCTAAACAAAAATAATAGAATGTCATCACAAGAATATAATTTCAGCCATATATATACACACTGTATTGCAATTTGATGTTCGACTATATTTTAATTCCTTTCAACGGCCGTCTTTAATGGATGTTTTGAACAGTGCAAAAGATGCCTTTTCTGAAGGAAGGCTACGGACACAGAATAGGTATCTATACAGTATATTCAACCAGTGCACCAAATGAGCAACTTATTAAATTCCGCCGAAAAAAAACAGCGGCCCTGGTACTGAAGTTATAAGTATACCGCTCACGGCCCCTACGCAACATCTGGAGCGGTCCAGGGATGGCCTCCTGATAACAATAGTAGATACATATTTAGGCACAAACTATTCAATAAATGGTACCGAATTTGACAAGGCGCTGGAAGCGTATGAACACATTCAAGTTTATACGCAACCGCAGAAATATCGCGACACGAATATATACAATGGGAACAGGTTATGTGTAATAAAAAAAACTCTGAAAAAGATTTACCGAATCGACTTGTTGTTGGGGAGAAAACCTTTTTGATTAAATACAAAAACAAGAAGTGGCATTGTACGTCATGCAATGTAGAACATGTTGTGTCAGACAGCTCACTCCGTCTTGCCGAGCAAGCCGGTTTGAGTGCTGACATTTCATGTATGTCTGGAGCCACACTCGGACAATTGGCTAACGCAGTTGATCACGTCTATGAAAGTGACACTTGCCACGAAACAGTGTTTTTTGTGGCTGGTGCCAATGACACCACAGTTAACCTGAATGATAACGATAGGAAAATTGTGAAAAAAATCGATTCATCATTGCAACGCCTTGTTGATGTTGTTGCGAAGAAAGTAAATGAAAAAACAACACTTTTTCTTTATGAATTCAATGCCCTTACTGCCAAATCCAACTCGCAGGCAGTATGTGGCACAGTCTTACTTTACCGAACATGTGTCAAGAATGTGCGTGCAGGCAGAAAACTTGGACTTAAGAAAGTTAGGTGAAGATCCAACACAGAAACAATTCTACTAACTATTACAAAAGAACTGAAAAATGACATTCTTGTGGACCCTGGAGTAATTTCAACAGAACGACTTTATTTTGGTGTCACTAGTAACTATCTGTCTGGTTGTGCTGGTTGCAGCGCCATTGGTATTTTAAGTAATGGTGGTTTTTGTCCTGACTGTGTAAACAAAATGGCAATAGCTAAGAAGTTAGAGGATGAAAAGCTATTTAAAAAGGTCTTAAGTAATGCGCTCGAAAAATATCCACCGGCATAAAAACGCCAACTGTCTGATGATGATGGAGAATTTATTGACGGATCGTCAGCCAAAAAAGCTGTTTGACTTTAATTTAGAATTTCTGGTAAAATGTTTTTTCTTTTTATTAAGTAGGTTTGTCTTGACTGGCACAGTGTCTTATCGGAATTATTTATATGACTCTTTCCGACTACTCTATCTTTTTGAAAATCATCCAACATGTGTACTTTTCAAAGTAAAATTGTAACATGCAACTGCAATGGCATTAGGGCCAATGCAGATTCTACGAAAACTAAGTTAAGCTTTTTTGACAAGGAGTATCCAAATGGTTTATTTTCTATTGCTGTCTTTATCGAATCGCATCATAGGGATGTTGACGATATTCCTGAAATGTTTAAACAATATGACACTACCCCTAATCTTTTCCACACACCCGCCCCTGTAGGCCACGCTCATAGGGGTATCATCATACTTGTATCTCAAGCCTATAAAGTTATATCTTTATTCCTGATAGACTTCTGAATATGAGATACTTGGATGAAGTCGAGGGCAAAGAATTTAATCTCAGTGCCTTCTATGGTCCAGTTTAGCGGGACGTAAGATGTGCTGATGTTGAAGGACTTGCCCAACACTTCCATGACCTACATTCTGCCTCAGAGAATGAAATTATTTTAGGAGACTTTAACTTCATAGATAATCCTCTGGATAAAAGTAAGGGTTTAGAGAGCCATGAAAAAATGATTGGCCGTTTTTGGGAAATTTTTAAACAAAAGTCAAAGGTTAGTGACCCCTATCGGGAACACTATCCTTAGACACGGATCTTTTCTTATCATAATAAAAGTGGTAAGAGTAGAGGTGACAGGGTATATGTGATTGATAGCTTTATATATGGAGTGTCAAATATCAAGTACACGTACTATCAGCAAGCAAATACACACAAAGTACTTTCTTTCAATATTGATTCAACCCGTGAAAAGTGTCCAGAACACTGGAAACTCAACACTAGTATCCTAAATGACCAAGCATATGTTAAGGTTATCACAAATGTAATATATTGTACCAAAAGTTATGAATGCCAAAATCCGTCTGAATAATGGCAGCTTCTGCTGCTACGTGTGAGGAGTGTTACAGTGAGTTATTCTCAAAAAATAAGACTCATGTTAAGAAATGATGGACAAGAGAACTTTTTGAGCTTGAAGCAATTCCAGTTCAAAACTTGAACCCCTCTCAACTTGGAAGGCTAAAAATTGTTCAAGAGATACTAAAACTGCTTGAAGAGAAGGAAGTTGAAGGGCACAGAATAAGAACTAAACTCTTACCTAAGTATGAGGTTTCTGATCCAAATGTCTCTTTCTATGCGAAACTAGAAAAACGTAGTATCCAGACCAGCTCAATAACTACTCTCAAAGATGAGAATGGGGTTGAGACAAAGAAAACTAAGGGTCTTATTGACCTAACTTCTAAATTTTACAAATCTCTGTATACTTCATCAACAACTATTCCCGCCTCCCAAAAGAGGCTCCTGAAAAATATCACAAATAAATTTACTCAAGAACAAAAAGATCTTTTGGATGCACCTATCAGTCATGATGAGCTGGAAAAGACAGTGTTTTCTCTAAAAGATGGAAAGAGCCCAGGTGTCACAGGCCATCCTGGGGAGTTCTATAAAAGGTTTTGGCCTATTCTTAAGGATAGATATATCTTTTTTTAATTATTGTTTTATAAATTCTTTTCCTGTGTCTCTAAATACGTCTGTCACTACCTTATTGTTTAAGAATAAAGGT
>JAUKPT010004459.1:0-11108 GCA_032273505.1 Nanomia bijuga
TTAGTATCTTCTCTTATTGTCTTTATTTATGTTTAATGATCTGAGACTAATGAAAACAGGTAATGTAATTTGGCGGTGTTCAACTGGGATGGGTGGTCCAGTGGAACGGAAATGGGTGTCTAGTATGAAGCAGTACATAGCAAATAGCAAACCATTATCCTTGTGACAAGTCTCCTGCAACATGTGCCCCTCACGTTATTAATATTCATTCACACATATGGGTCAAGTCTCCTGCAATATGTGTCCCCTCACAATATATTTTGGCCATGTATCGTTCAACAAGTGCCCCTTCTTTTCATTCATATTTTTATTTTAATATCTTATGAGCCGCGTATCTTTCAATAGCACCCCCTTGAAATATCATTTAGGCCTTGTATATTTCAACAAGAGCCCTTTTTCATACAACATTTGGGCAATATATCTTTCAACGAGCGACCTTTTTTCCTAACATATATAGATTTAATTTTGATGTTATGCTAATACTGTAGTGTGTAGGTGTTCACAGACAGTGTGCAATATATAGTACAACGCATGATTAATAGAATGGATGCAGATAAATGAAGTTAATGCTACCAAAACTTACCGCCAAACATTGAAGGCAGACCGACAGAACCCGGCTGTAAAATTGAAAAATTGTAAATTACTTGAAAAAGATAATTCTTTATCAATTTATCATTGAAATATCCATCTTTTAGCTATACTGAAAATTTTAAAGTGAAGAAAGGGTTAAGTCCATCCATTTTCAAGACCTATTTAAGGATGAACATGCTACCAAAACAAGGAAGTAAATACTGTTTCAATAACCATTGTGAATACTGTTAGAGGGGAAAACTCTTAACTTCTTACTTAAGTCCCATTGTATGGAACAGTATCAAGGAATGTACAATAATAGAATTTAAGAAGTCTATTAAGTCCAAATAATTGTTTCTGTATACTACCCAAGGATTAGGTAATATTTTTTATTTACTTTTATTCATTTATTTTATCTGTTTATTTTACTTTTTTTATCATTTTTTGATCAATTTCAATAAGCCCTCCTGATGATTGGCTATTTTACCTTTACCTATTAAAATAATATACTACTTTTAATAATGCATATTTCAAAGTAAAGAGAAAACTGCAGGTATGGGTAGAACAAGAAAAATGTTCCAAGGGGTCAAGAGTACCTTTTTTGGTGCATGTAAGTGGGTATTGCTCTGATAATTAACTTACACACTTTCTACTGTCAAAATGCTAACTGGGTGCCATGGTGACTTCCAGAATTCAAATCAGAAGCCCTTAATCATATGTACTTACCATAAACCGGTGTTGATTTGTGAAAAATTTTCAGCATTCAAAAAATGTCCAAAAATGTTTAAAAATGTCCAAAAATATTGAAAATTGGCAAAAAATGTCAAAAAGTCCAAAAAGGTTGAAAATTGTTGAAATATGTTGAAATATTTTGAAAAATGTTAAAAAATGTCAACACCAGGTTGTTTTTTTTTTGGGGGGGGGCCTTTGTTTTTTTGTTTATATAATGGATTTTTATATCCCAAAAGAAGTCGAAACTAGAGCAGATTATCATCTGCTGTTGAGTGATTGAGTCACTGCCAAGAGGTGCAAACATAAAAACATTAAAAATGCCTTTTCACACATTGGCCGGAAACCTCTTGCAGAAATATCTGACCTGGCATCATCTTTGGTTCATTTTTTTGTCCAGTTTGGATCATTGACAGCATTACTTAAGGTTCCCCAGATGTGGTGCTGACAAATCTGGTTTGCTTCTGACAAATTTTAACATAATAACCAAGTACTTACAAATGCTGACAAATATCGCTAGTGTTGATTAACAACACTATTTATGTCAGTTCACTTTCGTTAGCATCCCTTCGGGATGATATACACCCACCCTATCAATGATAACTCTGTCCCCTCATATTCAGCCCTATCTCAGTCATGATAATGTATACCACTAGTTGTCATGCATTGTATCACATATTGTAGTCTTTCTTCTGTGCCATTGATTATCATAGATTGCCATAGATTCTGTTAATTTTGAATTTAACTATGGTACCTTAATGAACTGGTCATATTTTCAGTAAATGTCCATATTGATGGCCTAATCAACATTAAAACAATTCCTGTCCTCTGTCATCGCAACAGTCAGTATGTCAATTAGAGTAAGATCCCATCCAGCTCTGTCTGGTTCCTTTGCTCTGGTCTCTCCATCCCAGTTATTTGAGGTTTAACCCATTCCCAAATTTACCTTCTATATAATTATATTTTAAACAGTTTTTTTCATTTTTTTCATTTTTTTCATTTTTTGTTTAGTTATAGAAATATATTTATCTAGAAAAACAGAAAATAATAGTTTTCTGATTTTAGTCTTCTATGTCCTTAAGTAGATATATGTTGTTCCTTCTTTTTTCTTTTTTCTTTTTTGGGGCAGGTTTGGAGTATTTGTATTTTAAAAACCTTTTAATCGGAATAAGGCTTGAGCAAAATTTTATATTGTATTATTTATGCATTATTTTTTCAAATGAATTAATGTAGAATGCCAAGCATCTTATGCTGACATATACAAATACAATATGTAAACAACAACAACATAATAATAACAAAACAATTAAATATATAAGAGAAGATAACTAGATGACCAGAAAAGTATTTACGAAACCAACCACCTGCAAAAGATAATTGTTCAAATTAATTCAATATACCCAACTCCATATAGAAAAGTCTTACATAAATTACAAGGATAGTTTTTTGGTAACAAATTAAATATTCCCTTCTTGAATTCTTCCAAAAAAGGTCCAAGATTTCTCTAAGACTATTTTGCTATATGAGTATTTTTAACATTTTGTCTCAAGAAGTGGTTTCCACTACCCTTTTTCCTATCTTCTTTAACGAAATTAAGATAAGATAAGATAAGAAAATGAAATTCAGTAATTTTAGAAACTCAAAAAATAGACCATTCAAATATACATTATAGAGCAAAGGGCCAAGACTGATCCCTGCAAGGGTGAATATTCTGGCCAGAAACCCTTATTTTATCCCAGATGGACATTTTGTCAAAGTCTAATTTCTTACAAGATTTTTGCAGCATTTTGGCACGACAGCTTTTTGGGGATCATCTATTGAGGCAATTAATCATACAAATGACAAGAGAAAAGGTGCATAGCACCAAAATTTAAGGAATTTTGGACCTAAAATAGCTAAAAACTTGAACTTATTTCTTCCTGGATTTTCAAAATCCTTATTTATTCACCCACCAGAATATTTAACCTTGCATTTCATAGTGTCCACCCCCTCCCCAAGCTGATGGGGGTTGACTCTGTACAAATCAGGTGGGGGTTATCCTTGTAGGTGTGAGTTTAATTTTCTAGATGGGCGTTGTGACCCCCTAGGACGCTATGGATTTGTTCTTTGCCATCTTTTGTTAAGATAGCATAACACTAATTTAAGCCGTTGATAATAAAATGCCAGACATGCATTTTTAGCCATAGTTTTGATAAAAGCTGAGAAAATTCTACAATATTTGGAAACAATTGGAAAATTTTTACAACTTCCAACAAAATCCGACGTACATTTGACACAATGTGATCGTAAAATTGTTATGCAGAGGTTGAAAAGATGTTGCAATCCGCCTGGGACGTAGACCTTAAGTATATCTTCCTTCCTGAAAAATTCCCAAATATGTAAATTATATGAATTGCAATGAAACGAAAGTAAAAATGGGTTGTGTGTGTCCACTTTTGGTTCTTAAAGTTTTAGTATCATGGTACTAAAGTGTTTGCTGCAAAGTGGTTAAGTACTTTTATATGTCTGGCATTTTAAGTATCGACCCCCCTTGATTTAAGTGACTTTAATGAGACCCCGTAGGCTCCTAGTTTTGCTACCAGAGGTTTGTGATTATAATGGTATTGAAGGCTTTATATAGATTCATCAAAACAGCTCCAGCAAATCCACCTTTTTATCTAGCCACAATTTCCACTTTTCTTACATTGCATAGAGAGCAGGACCTAAATTAGGGGATGACATGTCTGATCCACTATTTTCTGAAACTTGGTAAGAGATAAAAATAAGGACAGATTTCATGAGAAAAATTGTTGAAAATTATGATTTTTTATTTACTTCGATTTGATCTACATCTTGTAGCAAAATCTGCTTGTTTAGAAAAATCTCTTGAACCCACTGAAAGAGGATTTAAATCAGTTTAAGCTGAAGTCAAACACTGGTGATCATTTTCACCCCTGTCTATGCTCATCAATCAAATGTTAATCTTCATTCATGAGATTGTTTTGTCTATATAGGATGTAAAATTTACCTCCCTTCATGCAATGGAGAGTGCATTTGTTTTGGTTGATGCTGATGGTGTGCTGTGGCTATGGAATAACAATGAAGCAGCTCCTATGAAAGCAGAGTTCTCCTGGAATGGAAAACACAAGATCATCTCTGTTGGTTGCAACTTGTTGAGAGCAACTGTATTGTTTAATTCAAAGCATGTTTGCACATTTTATGATAAATGTTTTACATGTAAGTTTTTTTAACACACCCCTGATTGGGGTCCTATGAAATCCTTGCCCTTATTAGCTTATTAGTTAATATTATTGTTAATAGTAATAGTTTCCTCAAAAACAACTCTAAAGGAATTTTCTTGATTATTTGTCAAAATATTAGTCACCATAGCATAATGGTTAGAAATGAACTGTATTTAAAAAAAATAAAATGTTTTTCTCAAATATAGAAAAATGGGCCAAAAATGATCGGAATTCTTAAATTTGATTCAAATGATTTTTCTAGTTTTCTGTGAGTTCTTTAATTCTGTCTTCATTTTGGATTTACTTATGAACTTGATAAGATGTCACATATTTCGATGAACCACATCAATATCTACTTTACTAAGGTTATTTTGATCAAATTTAGGTTAAATTTAGGTAAATATACAGTTTTTAATTGTCATATTATACTCCAAGCTCTTGTTTTCATTACCACCATAATATCATTATCTTATTGTTTCTTATCCACGAGTCATCAAGTCATGTCAGCCCTAAACCTAAATCTCCATTTCAGCCATTATTATATCTCTATGGTGGGTCCATAAGTCATGACTTAATTAATTAAAAATAGGTGTCTCTAGTTTTTCATATACTCATCAGAAAATATCAGCTTCCACCATCTTCTAATACACCCCTTTAAGTGGTGTCTGCCTTTTCTCTATGCGAAGTCAGACACCCCTTCAGTTCAGCCCAAGAGCCAGGGCCATTTCAATGAAATCAAAGCATTGCATCATCATCAATTATGTAAACAATTAGATCAAGCGTGATAATAGAGCTTTTTAATGTTGAGCTGAGTAAATTTTTGCTTATGGAAAAAGGTAGATAAGATAAGATGTTTAAAAATTATTATATTGCACCTGGTCAATATTCTGGCCAGATTTTTCCCCCTAGCTTTCTAGAAAAAGTTGGGAAGAAAACCAAGAATTTAGGAAAAAAATCTTTAAAAACCTGTAAAAGACCTGTCAAATATCTAGACTTTCACTCACTCGTTTAGTGTTATATTGCACAATACTGTACAACTTGATGTACTCTGTGGTCTAATATTGTTCGATTAGTTTTTGGAATTCTGCTCAGATATTTTTAGTTATAGAAGTGGCAGAAACGAAACATCACTACACTGTGTTAATAGCCAACAAAATCATCAAAACAAAAAGGCAGCTTGGTGGAATGTATTTAGTTAGCCTTGTCTGACTCACCAACCTTCTCATTGCCACTTAACAAGTTGTTATTATGGGAAGACCAATCTAACAGTGAATAAGCCAGTTCATGTTATCTTTTCTATTTTGTGTTCTTTCTTATGCATGCCAAAGAATAAATATAACTTGCAAGTGTGTGAAATTCAAGTTTTTTTTATAATTGTTATCTAATACACACATGTCTTTATAACCTGCTGTTACAAATTAATGATATGTGAACAAAATGCAGATAAGTACTTGAAATCTGTATACAGTTTCTTACATGTCTGGGATGAACTAAATGCTTTTTGATTAATTTAGGGCAAGAGTTTATATTTTGGCGGAATTAACCCTTATATTTCTCCCCACCACATTTGGAAGAGACCTTATTTCTTCCCCTAATTTTTCATCCAGAGTTGAGTTGCAAAATTAGTTTCTAATCTTAACTAAGTTTCTTATGTATTACATTCACTTTTATAGAAAAAAAGTAACTTCAGAACCAAAATAATCATAATGGATAATTTTCAGATGTCTTGGTAAATACTTTCACTATGGTTGAATGAAATTTTGAATATCTGAGCTCCAAAATGCTCTAGAATGAGGATTATAAAAGTTTCTTTTTTGTGCTGGAGCTTATTTCTTACCCAAAATTTCAGAACTCTTATTTATTCCCCCCAGGGGGGGGCAGGGGGGAGGGGCTTTCCGACAAAATATTTACTGTTAATTTAGGGTGTGTCTAATAATATAAGAATTGTAAAAATTCAGATTAAACTTGAAATCATATACATTTTTTTTTGGTGGGGAACCCTTTCTTAAGGCACTTTGGGGTTAACTGGTACTGGACTTTTTGAGTGTTTTTTAGTAATTAAGTTTGCCTACAAATTTGAACAGTGGCTGAGCAGGTCTCTGTATATCTTCCCCAATTCTGCACAGTGCCAATACTTTCTCATTCATTCAGTATGAAACAGTCCTTTGTAATCATTAGTAAAGTACAACATTAGGTACTAATGCACCTGTCAGGGTTGGCTCGGTAATGGCAACATTACCTAGATATGTGAAATATCGAATAACCTTGACCATGGCATGCATGGTAACTTTGACTTTTGAAATGATCTCCTTTGCCTATAATAGTGTCTGATCAGGTGTCTGTAGATCTTGCACATTTTCATTATTTTCTTATTCATGCAATTAGTCTTGCTCTCACCTGTAGATGAAAGAGTTATGAATAACATTCCTTTGTAAATTTTGTTGTAATAACTGTTGGATTTTCAAGCCTAAACTAGTACCAGCTGTGCCTTTTAATCTTAAGAACTCAATTCTGTCTAAAATGTTCTAAATTTAACAAAAAGACTTCTAAATTGTCCTAAAATAATGCTTAACATGTAGGTCCTTATGTTCTCTGGGGGACCTTGTTTCCCCAGCCTATCTTAGGATTTAAAACTTACCTTGGAGTGTTGTCCTCGGAAGCCACTCTTATGGTACATACCCTGTATGCTATGCTCTTGATCTAGGCACAGTATTCTGGCAAGAGAGAATTTGGGGCAAACCAATGAACCAACCAACCAACCCATCTTGAAACAACAATTCGAGGAACAAAACCTTGAAATATGCATCTTGTTAAAATACAACCCTAAGATTGGAATTTAGTTTTAGTTTTTTTTGGAAAAGTAATAATAATCTGGTTGTCTCATTCAGGAGTCCCCCTAACTGCCATGGATATTTACAAAGAACAAAAAGTTCATAACATTCTTGGTGTAAGTTGACCTTGGTATAGAGGAATGTTGTCATTATGTGTTGTTGAGGATTTATCATTTGGTTTGTTATCTGCAATTGAGTTTGCAGCATATTTGGATGGTTGTTCATTGCTGACATTTGAGGGATGAACAATGTCATCTTTAATTCCAAAGCTTCCATTCCCAAGAGGCAGATTTCCTCTAAAAAATGACTGTTTACATTTTTAGTTAGTATTATGGGTTCAGCACCTTCAGTTAGTGACATAGATTGATTCTTAAAATAATGAATGTTAATTGAATAATTATTGAATGTTGAAAATTATTCAAACATTTTTTTTAGAAAAAATTTTTCTCAATAAATAGGATCGTTCTGGTTTAAAAGTATTAAATAAGAAATTTCTTTTTTATCTAGATATCAATAATGGTGAGGAACCAATGTTGATTAAAACTCTCTCTCATGAGCCAAACATGTTTATCGAGTTGGTGGCAGAAGACATAGCTGACATCCAGTGTTCTAACTTCTTCACTGCTATTCACACAGTGTCTGGCAAAGTGTTTTGGTGGTAAGTTTCATGATTATAGCATAATTTATTTCATTTATTTAATTCATTGGCAGTTATAAAGCTATAAAAGCCCTAAAGCCCAAATTTCTGACTAAAATCTTTATTTTCATTGTGTCCACTATTCCCAAAATCTCTGAAATTGAAAAGCTGTCCAGCTAGAAATGTCTTGAAAAGGAGCAAAATCCACTAGAAATTTCTCAAAACAGAAATTTGTGCTGAGTGACTTCCCTTTCCATTATATCATACTTTTTATAAGAAAATAGTCTACCTCAAAAGTCCCTATCTCCCGAAAATACATGAAATTGTGTGGTAAAATTTGGGTGGCAAACCCAAGAGATATCATTTCGAGTGTGTGCCATGAAAGTTTTATAGCTAGTAATCCCAAGCCAGAATAAAAGAGTTGGTCAATTCGATGAAAAAAATATTTTCATAAATCTTCAGTGTTCTTTTCTATCACTATCATACTATTCGTGATTTGTAATTTTTAACTTCCTACAAATTATCCTTAGCTATGATATCCAAATTTAATAATATTTTAGATATTTTAGATATGTATTTATCTAATTCAAAAATTTAAAAAAATGCCATCAGGATATTGTTTGATGTGTGCTTGTGTGGGAGTAAAAATATTGATAGTATAAAGAATTTTGATGTTATAGAATAACTCAGCTTTTGAATATTTCAACTTCAACCATATTCAGCAATTTGATGTAGCTCCTTGGTTTAACATATTGGTTTTATTCTATACCAATAATATTATTTGCATTTGTAACTTAATAATTTGCATGAAATATAAGTGTTCACATATGAGTCCCCCTCCCCTCCCACCATATCATAAAGGATGAAAGGCAATCACTATTTTAAGCTCTCTTCAATATTTTTCAATATATTTCAAAGCTTAAAAACTTTCTCATATAGGGGCTTAACACCTTCATCCGAAAGAAATTCAGTAAGCTTGGGAAACAATGCACAGTCTCAAGATAGTACTGAAATCCATATTAATGATATGGTTTCACTCTCGAAACAAGGAAAGAACGAAACTGGTGCACTGGTATTCAATGACCGCTTACAGCAATTTGGTGTTGTCATGCAGCAAATGAGCGAAGAAGTCATTACACAGAACCTTGCATCAAATAAAATTGCAATTCAGTTGTTAGTTGTTAATGGAACAAAATCTGAAAGTAAACAGAGAAATATGACTGAGATCTGGGAATGTAAGGACATTGTTTATCTGCAGGAACCAAATTCATTTACAGGAAAGGTGATCAGTTTGGATGGGCCTTATGCCATTGTACAACACAATGACTCATCTGAGGACCATGAAAAATTGAAAGTATATTTCAAATCCTCTCTTGAAAAGATCAGTCCTGATGAAAGTGATACAAGAGATAATAATGAAAATAGTAAAGTTGGACGCAGTCGATACCAAAAATATTTGTTCGAGTCACCAATGCCTGTCTTTTCTGACTCAGTGTATACTGTTGCTGCAATGCATGCAAGTGAGATTGGTATTGCATTGCTTGTGAATCGTATAAAAGATGAAAAGGCATTTTTGATATTCCCTGAGTGTGCTAACTTTCATTACGTGAATTGGTTTACTTGTGCGAAAAAAGACATTGAGAAAAATGAAAACATTAAATCGGAAAGTGGTGCGACTGTGGAGTTTGAGTCCACTCCTTCATTTGAATCAAATCTTTGTATTATGTCTCAGAAGACACAGACTAAAGTTTGGAAAAACTCTACTCCAGTGTTTGGTACACCTAATGAAGAAAATATGTATGAACATAAGGAGCTTGGCGATGAGGTACTTCATACAGCCAAAGATATGGTAGATCTAGAATGTGCTTTGTGTAATCATGAAAATCATAAAATCATAAGGTCCTATTCACTCCCAGCTGGTATGAGCCATCGAGCTGGAGCAAAACGCAAATGGAGTGATAGTATATCTTATGATGAACAATCTAATGCTTTCAGTAAACCAACTTTAATCTCGATAAGTAATTACCAGAATTATTTTTCAATTTTGTTGGACAATATAGGATGTTTGTATCCTGTGAGATTTGGTAGTTGTTTAAGTAATCCACCGTTGTTGGAAATTACACCATTTCAATCTTTTATATTGTTTGATCGTGGGAATGGACATAATAAAGACGAAAGATTATTGACAGTTATTGCAGGTAAATCATTCCTCATCTTCTACTAAAGTATAATTTTATTTTATTTATTAACATATGGACAACCTTGATAACTATGACAATCTTAAGTAAAGTTAGTTTTACTTTTTTCATGTTTCTTAAGATAGAAGATCGTTTTATTTCCTAAACAACCATAGGGGGGGGGACTTTTTTATGATCTAATGTTCTCAATTCTTTTGTTCTTTTGAGAATTGGTGATTTGAGGGTAGTTCTTACGAGAATATGATACAGAAAATTTGATAATGGCTCCTCCTCCTCCCCCCCCCCTAGATAAATTATCTTACTTCTTCTGCAAGGAATACAGTACCTTAATTAAATCATTGCAGCTAGATTAAGCAGGATTAAGATATAATTAGATTTGTAAAAGATCACAAATAAATTGCTAATATCGCTATTATGAGTTCTATAAAACTTTCCAGATTTTTACTGTTATGCAATGCAATGTTTTTTTTCTTTTTTTCTTTTCTTTTTTTTTCTTTTATTGACAAGTATACTCACCTTGATTTTTTAGTGCCCAAGGCCTCGCCATTGTTGAATGCAATTAGGAGTGGTGATAAACCAAGTGTAGAAAATCTTTTGTCAATTGAGAAGTCACAGAAGAAGGGAAAGGTTGAAAATCCCGCCCCTGAGATAAGTGGCCAATCAGAAGAAAATATATTAGCAATGATGAATGAATGTTGCAATGGAAATCAAAACATCATGCATGTTGCTGCAAGCAATATTCTGAAGATTCAGCCACAAGGTAAATATACTATTAGGGAACGTGTCCAAATTGCCTTCGTAATCCTTAGCAGTTTTTTGGTCGCTAAGAATTTACCCCCTCCCCTCCTGCGGCTTAGCAGCCAACTCTAAGAAAATATTACGAATTCAAGTAACCATCAGAAAACCAGTAAATTAGACTTGA
>JAUKPT010004460.1:0-11107 GCA_032273505.1 Nanomia bijuga
CATTTGAAAAATTTGAGATATCGATCGAGCGTTTACTGCGAATCTTGTTCGTATATCGTTATGCTTGGTACAAAATAATGGATCACAGATAAGAAATAAGAAATCAAAAAAGTGGACTTTTAACCATCGCCAATAAACTCTAATCCAATAAACGTCTTCATGACATACCATAAAATCGACTTTATATACAGTTTGACAAAATGGACATTAAAAGTAAATTTGTTTTCTACGAAGTCAATAACTTTATCAGCTAATCTCAACTTTGTTGACATACTCAAAAATACCAAAATATTCAAAAACAAAAATGACAAAAATAATTTAGAAACACAAATTTGAGAATAGAGTAAAACTTCTAACCTTGACACAGTATAATATTAGCTAAGTCACATATATGTAAATTCCACAGAAATTAGCTTGAGAACATGAGAACATGATATATATAACACAATTTATAAAGTTAAACATTAAAGGAACGTCCGTTTTATACATTAAAATAGAAGTAAAAAAATGTGTCTATTTATTCGCACGTATATTGATAGCACAGTATGAAACGACTTCTCTAGCTGATGTATTATACGAAACTCGTATAACTATCGTATATCGTATATAGCAGACATGATTGTGGGTTAAAAAAATTTTCTCTGAACATTTAAAACTCGCTACGCACGTTTTAAGGCAGCTGGGGGTTTGGGGGGAGCGCTGTAAACCCCCCAATGGGGTCCAGGGGAAATTTCGAAATTTTAGGACCTCCAAATGACTGCAAATATCATTTCTGAAGACTTTTTGCTCATTTCAAAAATATTTTTTTCTCTGTACTCAGAATTCTCCGACAGTCTGACATGTCTGATATAGTATCATGATCCTCAAGGGTGATGATTTAATTAATCTACAATACGACTCAGCAGTGTTTGTTTTTCCTATCATGAAATATTTGTTCAGCATCTGAAGTGGAATTTTTTCATTAAAGAAATTAAAAATTCTTTTATTGTCTGTAAGCATATTGTTATAGTGCTTAACCAAAGCTATAAAGTCAGTGGCGTCGCTAGCGGAAGTGCGGTCTCGGGTTTAAGGCTATTTTTTTTTCGGATGAAATAATGTTACAATATCATATCAACCCCCACCCCTCCCCACTGTGTGTGCGCATACACACACATGTTATACAAACTACGAATTACAAATTGTATTCGTTCATTTAAGTAAGTTAAGGTTCGAAGTACAGCCAAAGCCCCAATCTGGATACAGAGTTCTTTGTTTCAGTGATGTCAATTGCTATCATGTGACTTGTAACTCACCCCACATCCCGATACATATTCACACACACAAATAAATTGCAGTTTATTAATCTAAAAAGCCATATGATATGATGGGTCATCTTCACCTACAAAAATACACCAACAAACTCAACTGAGCTCAATCAATGCTTTAAAGAAAATCATCTGAGGGATTGTTTCCAGATCGTCTGATTGGTTTAAAAAAATGCGTCAGGAACCTGATTCGATATTGATGATATATTTTAGCCACCACATTTTTGCCACAAACGATTAAATTAGCTGACATTTGGAGGCGATACCATAATACTTAAATAAGACGTGTGATGTATATGAATCAACTATTTGATTCAATTGTCAATAAAATTTAGTAATTTAGATAAATTTGACGGAAAATTAGACTTGATGTACCCAACAATATAAAACGGACATACCTAATGCGAGGTTATTGATGTCTTCGCCTTCATCTCGTTTGACATACTGGATGAGCCAAGCGAAGATCTTGATGTCGCAATGAACCGAGATGTCAACGTCCTCCCACTTCTGGATGTCTGCTGACAGGTAGTCTTGAAAGTATTTCATCTCCCTGAGGAGAAGGTCGCGTGGACACGTGAAATCCTTCTTCACTAAAACAGAAAAAGTGGTGGAATTTGTCAAAAACAAAAAATCAATTTCAGAAAATTTTGTTTTGAGACGGATTTAGTCGATTTAGTGTTGAATTCAAATTCAGTTCTAACTTGATAAATGCACGGGGAGGCGAGGTGGGTAAAAATTTCAACGATTTTATAAATTTCAATCTAGATTGTTGTTGTTATAATAACCATTTTTCTTAAAGATATCCATTTAGAGAAGGAAAATGTTAACGTGGTTGTTGTTGTTGTTGTCGTTGTTGTTGCTGTTGTTGTTGTTGTTTTTGATAGTGGGAGGGTGGGAGGGTGTGTGCGGTTCGTGTAGCTTTGCAACTCACAAATCACAAATCACAAATCAAATCATGTTAGCAAAATTCAGAAATTGGGAGCAGGGTAATTTTGTTTAATGAGGAGCACCTAAATGGTTATAGAATACGTCTGGATCATTTAGTAACCCCTTGTGATGGGTGTCGTTGGCACTTTTAGATCAAATCATTTCAGATCAACCATTTTTTTTATTTATCAAGGGCAGCTACCGACTACCGGATGCTAGAGTAGCCTGAATTATGGCCAGGCCGTCATGTATTAATTGAAGATAGTAAATCTATCAACTGAGCTTAAAAAAAGATATTCACAAAAAAGGTAACAATGCAATACATATAAAATTCACATTAAAAAACATTGCAAAAAATGATGACCTCGAGTAAAAACTGAAATACACTTTCTAAATCCTAGAAATATTTTGTTTTGATGAGAGTTACTGGACATTGCAATGACATCATAATGATACAGAAAAAGGGCCCAGTTGTTCAAACGCCATTTTGCTTAACTACTGTTTAACACAAGATATTGTAATGAAATAAAATACAATAGCTTAAACACTGTTTAGCTTAAAACATACTTTAAACAACCGGGCCTAGACAGAAGAAATAAACGAAAAGACTTCTTTTACAAGACAAGTCTATGAGATGAAATGAACTTACAATTTTTGGTATCGTCACACACGTGGATCGTGATCTCCATTCTAAAAAATGAAATGATGAAGATCGAGTCGATATAGAAAGACTGAATAGGAAGAGATATCGATCAAAGAAACATGCAACAGGCAACTAAGTCAAGAGGTCTGGAAAGTACTTGAAATCTCATCTCGTAATATACAAGAAAGATATTATCAAATAGAGATAATTCTAAATGTTATTGAAATTTTAGCTTCGAAAGATTTCATTTTACATAACCATGTGTAATTTCAATTACAATATCTTACCTGTTCGGTTCCACATCTGGGCTCTTCATTCCTGCTAAAGGAGGTAATGCGTTTGTACTTTTCATAATTTACTAGCATGTAAAATAAGTTAAAAATGTTTTTAAAGACAAATTCATTCACATCCTTCAATGACAGAGTAGACTTAATCTTGATTTTAAAATACAGAATTGCTCTAGTAGGAAAACAAAGGGAACAAAAGAAAAATTTCAATAAGCTAACAAATTTTCTAGACCCTGTGATTACACTTTTTTGTCCCTATTGCTTTTACATTAACCCTTAACCCCTTTACCTCTTAACTCTGGTTCTATAAATAATACTTATTGGTTAAGAATTAGATATTTTTGAACAATTTTCTTTACGCTTAGATGGATTCAAATCCGAAACATGTACCTAATTAAATAATTATCTAGCACAAAATTCTTCAGAAGACCAAATACGCCAAAAAGGTTTGCTCTACACTCCAAGGAGCAATAATTATATAGATTCAAATCATAGAGAAAGGTTAATAGGCAGGGTCATTTATAACGACTGACAAAAATATCGGGAGATATTCGCTTTATTGACAATAACCGTTATTAGTCGTTCATTCTGTTCGGGAACCTACATTTCGTTATAAATGACCATGATAAAAAAAAACGAATAATACATATTTTTCTAAGTAGAGTAAATCTGTTATTCTTTCCAAAATATTCCAAATTAGTTTATAAATAATAAAATGTTAAACAATGTGCAAAACAAAAACGCAAAGATGCAGAGTTAGAAAGTAAAGGCTTTAATAAGGGAAAGTTATATTTTTCCCACTCAGTGCAAAAGAAA
Source organism: Nanomia bijuga (assembly GCA_032273505.1). Classification (NCBI taxonomy): domain Eukaryota; kingdom Metazoa; phylum Cnidaria; class Hydrozoa; order Siphonophorae; family Agalmatidae; genus Nanomia; species Nanomia bijuga. Next base: position 3,978 of record JAUKPT010004460.1, read on the forward strand.
CCAGAATTATGAGTCATTCTTGAATAGAAAAATGAAAAATGCAAGTCGCTTAAAAAAATATAATTCAGAATTCAATCGGCTTTTTTTATCAATTCATACTTTAATTTCAATTGTAGGTTTTACTTTCCAACAGTAAATGCTTTGTGATCAATCTCACGTTTTTAAGGGTAACGTAAAATAACATCAAATCTATCAAATAGACAAATCTAATAAAATTAAGATAAATAAAACTTATAAAAGAGGAGATAGAAAAAAATAAAGGTAAGAAAATAATCTTTAATTTTTAATGAAAAGAGGGATCTGTATACAATCTCTCTTCAAACCACGAAAAGTAACAAAATCAATCTTAAATTGATAAGATACAATGGAGGAAGCAAAAGATCTTTCAAAATTCTAGTTCTCTAAAGACACTACTGGCAGTATCAAGTAATAAGATGAATATCGATCAGTTTTGTTAAAATTAAAAATTCACAGCAGGATGGATTTATTAATTCATTAAAACACCATAAAATATGGGACAATGCTCAAGTCAGTCATTCTATCCCTGTATCGGCCTTCAGAGTTACCTTCAACAAAAGGAAATTGACACATGTATTGCTGTAGGCGATTCCGCATTGCTGCAGACCTATGAAGGCTTTTGAATATCTTTTGACACAGAAAAATATTCTCATTCCGGAGAATGCTGCATAATATATTGTTGTGAATTGAGAAAAAAGTATATCACAATAAAACAAGAGAACAGAAACTGTTTAAAAATAATTAGAATGTTGATAATATTTTCCAATATAATTCATTATAATCTATTTACAAGCAAATAAAAGCAAGAAACACAAGTATACTAAAATAAAACAAAATGATTCAAATTATACTGGGGTTTTCATAACCCCAATAAGAGGGGGACGTATTCTGTGAGAATAAGAAAAAAATGTACAATAAGGCAAAAACCTTGATCAAATGAATGATACCAGAAACCAGCGTCCGGCTAAATTATTTTCTTCTTGCAAGCGCAGAATTTTCTTCTGGCAAAGACAAATTTTATCTGGGTCAAACTTTTACTCAAAAACATGAACAAATGGAAAAATGTCTATAATAGAATCGTTTCACTTTGATTTTTTAATAAAAATCTTATGGACAATGATCTTCATAATTTCGTGATTTAATTTTTTTTTTATGGAATGATTCGACCTTCTTGCAAAGGCCAGGATCTTCTTGCAAGCGCGAGCTGCCACGCTGCCAGAAGCTGTCAGAAGTTGCCGAGCCCTGTCAGAAATATCAACTTACTTGAAGATAAAATCATCGTAAAAACAAAAATCATCCTAATTCTGGTCTGAAAAAGACTTTTACTTCTGCAAAAGAAACAAAAGGAATAGTTTTTGTAAAATAATTTTCTTCATGTAGCTTATTTTAAGAAATCTTTCTTTTAAATATGGTTAACGCATTCCTATGGAATTCAAGATTCGAGAGTTTTTCAAAGAAGATTTCAACAGAAATCTAAGGGGTTGTAGAGGGGAAGGAATACTTACGGCAACAGGGTAAGGATTACTGTCCTATTGATGGGAACTCAGTTCACTCAAGGGGATTTTATCATGAAAATATCTATGATATCTGGTGGGCTTAGGGACAAAATTTCCAAAATTGCTGGGAGAGCTAAACTGGAAGCGGGATAAAAAATAGTTGGGGATTGACACAATGCAACTATGATAACAAATTAAGGCTTAAGAGTTAGTCATTGTTTCTACATAGTATTAGACTTCAAATGACACACAATATATTTTACATCATCAAAGAGACACACCAATAAATCACAAAATAAATAAAATAAATGGTGATTAAAATACCAATCATTAGGTTCTACATTTAAACAAAATGATAATAAATATAATTCTTACTACAAAAATAAAACTACAAAAGTAAAATGCAAAATCTACACAAATTATGTAAAAAAACGTGAAGGATATTAGACTTAGATCATAGTTTGTTCACATTTGCAAGTTTATATTCATTTAGAAGACTGGCTTTAAAAGATTTGCTTAGGGAACGTCCAAAAACAGAATTTGTGTTTCTTAGTGATAATTTGGCCGCTAAAATTTTACCCCCTTCCCCTACCGCTTAGCGGATATAACATATTTTTTTGCTTCAAAACTTATTTTCGATGTGCAAGAATTGGTTCCATGGAGGTTGCTTTTGACATCATCCTAACATTATAATATATATTTTCATTACAATTTATATTTTCATCGGTGATAATAATAAATTTTAAAAATTCTTAAAATTTGATCTTGATTTATTACTGTTTTTGTGTTTCCTTAGCGGACTTAACAATGTGCACGAAAAACCCCACACAAATTCTGTTTTTGGACGTACCCCTTTTTGATAATTTCGTGAACATAACTAACGAGCGAAATCCAAACCTTCAATAATTCTCTCTGCCAGTATTCTTGAAATCATTCTTTTTTGGCACCAACATATTTTTTTTTGTATATTTACCTACTACTTTTCATTGCATTTTTTCATTTAATATAATAATGGGTGTTTTTGGGACATTATTATTCTCCAAGCAATTATAATTCATTAAGTGAGACAGAACGAACTAAACAGTAAGAAAAATAAAAAATTAAAAAATAAACAATCGAACGACAGAGCATTATGTTCTACAACAACATAAAAATTTGACTTAGACAGAATTAAAAAAAAAGCCTTTACAAAGTATAAACATCAATAGTGTAAGAAAAGTGTAAGAAAAATAACTAGTAAAAAGATGGCACTGATAAAAATAAATCTGCAAACAAACTAAGTCAAGTCTTTTCAAGCAAACAGCTAGTTCGTTGACGATCCTTCTGACGAACCTTCGTTGACACCTGTGTTCTCGGTGGCTTTAGACGAGTAACTTGTTGTTTAGAGGGTCGAACAATTCAACTAAAAGAAAAGATAATAGTCGATTGAAACAAAATAGTTAACAATTTTTAAGCCACAATTGGAACTGGCCTTTTCACGCCGACAGAGCTCGAGAATCTTACCCGCACAGTCGCGGCACGGCTCGCGAAAAAAAAACAATCTCTACATCTGTACATTTCTCCTGTCGACTAGTTCGGCAGATTTGTACCTAAAATTTTGTGTGGTTCGGAAAGATTCTCGAGCACTGCACGCCGTGTGGAGACATGCATTTAGTACTGTCAGAATATTACTCATGCTAGCATAAAAATATTTCGTTATATTTTTTGATTTCATCCACTTTTTGCCATTCACCTTGATCAGTCCTTTTTAGGTTGGGACATTGGGACCTTGCCAATCGTGTCAATGAATATCTTTTATCTCAACATAGAATATTTTTAGTCATCATAAATGAATCTAGAAAAAATCAGAAAATCAGACAAAACTCTAACCTTTTTTCGTTCTGATCTTTTCGTTTAAAGGGGCACCGTTACCAGGTTTTCCCCAGAAACTGTTCCAGGTATCAGCATGCTATAAGAATATATAGATTTCATTCGGTGCAACTGGTCTATGCTCCTAATAATTATGAGTGTTTATGGATGGTAACCTGACAGACCCTGCCTTTTTTTATTGCCAAACACACGACTGTACACTTTTTATTTCCGGGGTGGAGCATATTTTGTTATTTTGCGGTTCTTGAAAGAATTTTCATTAGATAGAACATTTAGATAACTGAACATCACTTTGATTTCACGTTAACTGTACATATTTTCACGATTTTGTTTTGAAAAGCAATGATAGGAAATAGTTACCCTAAACACACTTTTTTTGGCCTAATAATGAAAAAAACTTGCGCTTATCAATATTTCTAGAATTGAGAAAACAACAATTCGTGACCTTCTTTTAAATCAAACATCTTGATGATGAAATTTCCGACGTAAGTCAAAATAGAGCGTGGAATTCAAGTTGTGCATACCAAACTAATCAAAGTTCTACCTGAATGGATTCCCTTCTCTCACGAACGATATCTTCTTGTCTTCGTTGATTCTTTTCTCTCGAAATTTCATCGAGTTCTTCGTTATATTTCTGTTGCAATCCTCTGTTGACCTCGCGATCACCATCCTGAACACAAGTTCGAAATTTAATATCAACGGTTAAATTAAGATAGATTTAGATAAGGACCGTTCAAAAAAACTTGAGTTTTAGGCCAACAAAAATTGATGCTCTGAATAGCATAAATAAAAAATAAAAAATCTCAGATGCGCAACGCGCAACGCTATTTCATTTTTATTTTGTCAAAAAATCCTACATGCGGCGGCTTTTTTATGATATAACAATAGGAAAGTGCAATAACATTTATTTACGTATCAATTCTTTTTTTGGCCTCATCGTCCTTTTTTTGAAAAAATTGATGCGGGTGTGCGGCATTTTATTATTATTATTATTATTTCTCATATTTTTTTTCTTATACTATTTTTCTTATAGACCTAAATATATTTCAAATGGTAATATGAGGTTGATCATGTGCACCGATCTATTGGGAAGTTTTGAACATACTAAACTCATGTTTTCTTTTAACGTGCTCAGCGTCAACCCTTCTAACTTCGCCACATTTTTTGAAATTTTCCTGTTACCGATCAAAAGAACAATCTTCTCCTGACTGTTTAATTTTTGTATTGCAAGATTTTGAATCGAGGGGATGAAGTTTTGCTTATTATAACTTCGCCATGCTACGTCTAACTTCGCCAGGTAAAAAAATACAAAATTAGGATAAAAAATGTGGTATTTGTCCTGTAACAACTTTTATATTATGAATTTTGACACTATATTAGGCTATAAGATAGTATTTAGTGAGATTTGGAGGGTGGTGGAGTTAAAAAGAATAGGTGGCGAAGTTAGGCTGTCTTTACTGGTTCTTGCTTGATTTTTAATAATCAAAGGTGATCTTGCATACAGAATTTTCTCATTTCTTCATTATCAAGTTTTTCCAAATTTCGGGTAATTTTTGGGATTACCCTTTTTACCCCTTAATTTTCTTTTTTTTTTTAATTTTCTTCAACACGATCTTATTAAACATTAAATTGGCTTCAATTTGCGAATAAATTATCTTAAAAGATCAATTCGTTCTTGAGTTATTGTAATTTGAAGAATGGCCTACGTTATTTTTTGTAAAGTTTTTGACTTTTCATGTCCCGGTAAAATAGTAGTCCGTGTACCATCATTGTGTGTCCACCACAGTTTGCTTTGAGAGTGTAGAATGGACTTTGAGAAAGTACGAATATCGTAAGAATGATAGTGAGTATTTAAATCCATACATATAGTAGCATACATCAAGGGAATATCAGAAAGAATAGGTAAAATCTACAGAAGATACACAGTGAAAACAATCTACAAACCAACCACAACCAGGTCTGTTAGAGGGTCTAGCAAACAGATAGTAATAGTACAAGGGTTTTCCGTATCTACAGAAACATGACAATACTTCTTTTGGAGCTGAAATCTTTAGAATATATGACAATGTTCATGTTGGTCCTCATTGCTTGATGGGTTCCTGAGCTATTTATATTATAATTATTCTACTCTCTTTTTGGAGGATACGAAGGAACTGGAAAAGCCTGAATTTTGAGAAAAAATCTATTATTGGAAAAGATTGGAAAAAGTATTAGCTCAAAAACTGCATTTCAAGGTCATTTTTTTGACTTTGCACTGTGGTAAGGACAACTTAGATATTCTGAGGTAATTGGGAAATATTTATGTTCAATTTGATCAACCTACCTACAACCGGAGAGGACAGCCAGACAGTCAAAAAGACAGAACCACAAAATAAGCAGTACAAATTTGCAGCTACAGCTAAGAATCACTAGATGCGCTGTAAATGTATCTTTATTTCCAGTCTAGAAGAGAGAAATTTCGATCCATAGGCTATCACATTATCTTTGTCAAAAACTCCTGTACACCTCTCCCTCCTAGATGTAGATGAATACTGCTGGCAACAAACTAATACTAACATGGATACTGCATACATTCACTGGCGTTGGGAACCATTTGATAGCTGTGACAGAGTGACAGAGTCAAACCTGACAAGAGATCACCTTGGTATCTTTTTTAAATTTACAGTTTAATGAAGTTTACGTACAAAAATACAATAAAACTACACCATAAAATATCATAAAAAAGAATAACACCCTGGTATTGAAGACGGGCTTATTTCACAAGCCACAATACATATCCTTCCTATCAACACTAAGTACCAACTCTCAAGAGACTAACCAGTAAATTGGGTTCCCCTTAAAACTATTACACAAACTCCTTAATGTATATTGAAAGTCCAGCACACCTAACTATTATCATTGTCCACCTAAATATGCTATGATATTTTCTTATCATTTTGGTAAGCACCCCATACCTATCTATCCACTTACATTTTTGATTACTTATTCAATGTACCCTCCAAGAAGAGAGAAGCCCTACCCCCATCTCTCCTTTGCTAGCAGAAAATATGACTAGGTAGGCATTTTGGAAGACACACTTTACATAGAGTTTGAGTCATAGCTTGTTAAGCTGATACCTGTCGTCACTCAGAATTGTACTAGCACTTAACAGAGGACACTAAAAACACTAAAACCACTATGATCCTTGCTAATGAATACCTTATTTCTCTTATAGGTGTCTAGTGTCCTCTCAGGGCTACCGGGCTTTGCTATGCCTTCCGACAATCGAGTCTATAAAATTGAAACCCAGCAATGTGCCCGGCTCATACATACTGTGGACTGTTTTGTTAATGTTTTATTTGTTTCTGTCTTTTTTTCTTTTGTCCTCTTGTGGAAATTCATGTTCTCCTTGATAGTTGGTTGCTATCCCAGAATATGGACTTTTACCCAGTAATTATTATTATTATTGATTATTGACAGGAAAAATGGTACAACAATTTCTTAAAAAAATTACAAGTTACATAGTGCTATTGTTTAGCATGTGATCATTTTTTTCCTTTGTCCATACTACTTCCAAAATTGTGACCGTCAAAAGGAAAAGGGACCTTACTGTTTTTACCCGGGTTAAAGTTAACGCAGTTTCCTCGTGGTTTCCTCGCGGTTTCCTCGCGGTTTCCTCGCGGTAAATTTCAACTGTCCTCGCGGTAAACTTTAACTTTCCTCGAGGTAAACTTTATTTTTCCTCGAGGTAAATCTGTCTTTTCCTCG
>JAUKPT010004461.1:0-11105 GCA_032273505.1 Nanomia bijuga
GTGGTTCCTCAATACCAAATTCAACATCCTTCTGAAGCAACATTCGGAGTGGCTCTGATACTGCTGATAAGTTCTTTATAAACTTTCCTAGGTAATTCACCATCCCAAGAAATCGTAACAAATCTTGCTTGCATTTTGGAATAGGAATGTCAAGAATTGCCCTGATTTTTTCATCATCTGGTTTTACACCCTCATTTGACACCATATGACCTAGAAAATTATGTCATCTTGGTAGTTTCTTGCACCATCTATACCTTCAATCACTTCAGGAACCTTCTTCTGAAAAATTTCACTTGCAGAATGAATGCCAAATGGTAATCTTGTATATTTATACCGACCAAAAGGTGTACTGAATGCTGTAAGATTCACATGTAAGAAGCTTGAATTCAACATTAGACTTCACAGCAGCAATTCTTTTGACCAACCCCATAGTTCACAAGTATTTAATCTCAAGATGGGTTTCAAGTTTTCTTCAACAACAATACTCTGTTTCAGCAGTTTCCTTTTTAAACTTAACCATCAATTGTGTCTTCCCCAACACATTTATTCCTGATCCATTGTAAGCAGATAACTTAACTGATGAACTCACCAAACTTTGTTTTGGTGACATCTTTTCCAATTCCGAATAGGGCATCAAGTTCACTTGAGCACCTGTGTCCAACTTATATGAAATATTTTGAACATATATGCACAAGATTTTTCTCGTCTTTTCGTAATTTTGACAATCATCATGATGTGGTTCGGGGTCAAAAGACTTCTTTTCCTCGTTTAACATTTCAGCAATTATTGGTCCAGATATTGCCCACCATCAGTTTTTAGTATTTTATTATTTTGTTCATGGGCCTGGTCAATACCCATATTTGAGAAGACCTTGTTGCTTTTACGAACTGTGAAATAACTTTAACAAAATGCACTGTAGGTCTCGTTTTGATCTTTTTTTAAGAATGTAAGGTCTTGAACAAATACAGATAACCAACATGAATGATGTGTGTGATCAAGAGCAAAAAAACATGGAAGCATATTTCCAAACATCTTAGAAATAGATTAAAGTTCGCTGTGAAAAGAAAATATAAAACTTCCATTTCAATTGCTGTAAACCAATAATCTGCATTCACTGGTTTTTGTCTAAGATTAGATTGCCACTTCTTATAATCTTCAAATTCAGTTTGCTTTTCGAAAGTTTGAACTAATGCAGCTAATGAAATCTGATGACCATAACGAGTACGTTTTACTTTGCTTCCGCAAAATCTTTCAATTCTTCTGGTTGTTGATATCCTTGCTCTCTCAAAAACGTTTATCCAACCGGATCCTTCTAACCAATCACTCATTGTTTCAAGTAACGCCATTTCGATATGTAGTGGTCCCATCATCCATAGAATGTTAGAATAATCTTTGGGGAATGTCTATTGAACCTGTTTCCCAAGTGCGTAAACTGGCTGATCTCCAGTTATAATATTTTGCTTTTGCAAAGGACATATATGTTTCGTTACCTTTGTTATGATTTCCATGCTAATTCTTACCATTGCTGGTGAATTTATTGACTCTATGAGAACTGGCAATATTGATGAGTGTCTTGAAATAAATTGTATGGTTTTTTAACTGCTGTGAATGAAAGGCTGATAATGAAGATTTGATTGGTGAATCACTATTGAAGTTTTTGTTTAATCTAAGATTGATGAGCCATTCAAAATCGTTGTTTGAAATAGGATCGTCCTTTACTTCTATTAACGAATCACACTGCTTCAAAGGTTCAGGCTTACAAGATGCAACGTAAACTACGAGGAAGCTTTCTTGGTGGTACGTCGCTTACTATTTCGTCACGTCTCTCTGTCTCTGACACCGTATTTTGATGATGTGCTGGTTTGTCGGGTTCTGAATTACCCTCAAAATCATATTGCACCTCGAGTAGAATTTTGTCAGTAGGTGTTGCAGTAGGTACTTGTTGAGGAGGTGATATGACAGACACTAATTTAAGAAAACGTCTGTTTCGCAGTGTGACATGTCCGGAGCCAAGCATCTTAATTCGATATTGTCTATATGGTAATTGCTCAACTACAACACCCTGTCTGTTCCACTTTTTTGTCTTGGGGTCTTGGACGAGCACTGTGGAACTGATAGGTATTACAGGCAGTGTATGTGCTCCTCGATTATACCTCTGTTCAATGAATTTGTTGCGTTTTGAGTACAATAGTTCACGTTCATCGGCAGCTATCACCCAATCTTTGTGAAGATGGTAGTTGGTAGGGTGTGTGGGGATGCTGTCTTTCAGCTGTCGATGAAATAAGATCTGAGCTGGGCTCAATTTAATGTCGGGGAGTGGTGTGTTCTTATATTGAAGAAGAGCTGTTACAATTTTATCATTATCTAAGGATCCATTACTTGATATGTTGTCACGTATGATGCGTTTGGCTGTTTTGACCCCAGCTTCAGCACGGCCATTAGACTGGGCATATGCGACGGATGATAGGCGATGATCGATACCCCATGCAAGCAAAAAATTCTTAAAATCATGAGAAGTTAGCTGCGGGCCTCCATCAGAACCAATATTTTCAGGTACACCGTAAGTTATGAAGATATCACGACATACACGCAAGAGGTTGGCACTGGTGGCGGAACCAGGCTTAAAATGAAATATGCATGGCCAACCACTGTAGCGATCCACAACAACGAGATACCCATGCAAGTCAATGAAAAAGTAGTCCATGCATAACTGTTGGAAAGGCCATTCTGGCGATTTAGAGAGTATTAGTGGTTCAGGTGGTAGCGAGGGAGCATTTGTCTCACAACTTGAACATGTTAACCGAAAGTTTGTGATGGAGGAGCTCATTCCAGGCCAGTATACAGCAGAATTTGCACGACTTCTCATGCTGGTGACACATTGATGGCCCGAATGAAGATAATGAAGAATTTCCTTACGAAGGCTAGATGGTATGACAATACGTTTGTCCATGTAAACAACATTGTTTAGAGTAGATAACCGTGTACGAACTCCCCAAAATGGTCGTAATGCTGGATCTAGAGAAGATTTTGTTTGAGGGAAACCTGATTCAATGACGCGAATTAAAGAAATGTATATTGGATCTGATAACCCATTGTGGCGAACTTCATTAGGAGATACAATGTTTTGTGAAATGGGGTGCATGCTAAAAATCCCAACAGATTCGATTTTTTCTTCCATCTGATACAACCTAGCATGGTCACTTTCAGATGGCGTTTTTGATATTATAGTTGTAGGGTTGCGTGACATCGCGTCAGGACCTTTATGCCACTTTCCTGGGTTGTATTTCATAGTGAATCTCCATCTCAAAGTCGATTCTTTTAGATTTTGTAGACGAGGGTTAGTGATGGTGCTTAGATCTCTATCTTTGAAAATTCCTAGAAGTGGGCGATGGTCGACGGTGACTAAGAGATTATTACACCCGAGGGTGAAGAGTCTGGAGTGTTGGAGACTCCATGACACGGCTAGTGCCTCTCCTTCAGTCGGACTATATCTACTTTCAGCAGGTAATGTGAATCGTGAACCTGAGTATATCAATTTCCAGCCCTCTGGACAGCAGGTAACGTCCTCATTGTCCTTACATAGACAGTGTTTTTGTAAAAGGAGATATCCGATGCCCTGCTTACACCAGTCGGTTTGTAGGCAGGTTCGACGATTTAATTCAAAGGACTGGACACCGTCTTTAACTTTAGTTAAAATGTCTAATTTGGAGGATTCAAAAAGTTTACTTAATGTTTCGTCCCAGTAAAACTTCATATTGGGCTTTATGAGATCTCTAAATGGTTGCATAATGGGACTAATAGAATATGCCCAGGACACCTGGTTAACGAGTCCAAACCATGATCGTGCACTTGTTAAATCAGTTGGTTTGGGGAAGTTCTCTATTGAAGAAAGGATTGATTTTGAGGGTGAAACACCTGTATCAGTGATGGTAAGACCTGCAAATTCAACTTCCTGTTGGCAGAACTTGAATTTCTTTTCACTAAAAACAATGCCATTATTTGAACAGAGTGTGAGATAATCCCAAGTGTCCCAAAATGATTTCTCTATGCTGTCCGAATACAGCAGTGTATCATCCACTATCTTAACCTTATTGGGTACATCCTTAATAATGTTATCATACCGGCTTATATAAATATCACCAGATGAAAAGTAACCTTGGGGCGTTCTTAGGTAAACATATCGGCCCCATTCTGTGATGAACATTGTGAGGAGTTGACTCTCCTCGTCTAGCTCTACTGCATGGTAACCATCTACTGCGTCCAGTACTGTTTTGAAGGTGTGAGGTGGTACTTTTGATGCTAATTGAAAAGGAGGATCAGAGTGGTGTGTTTCTCGTAGACATTGACTATTTAAATGTGTATAATCAACAACTCGCCTGGGAGTACAACTTAACTTTTTCTCAACAACAACCATAGGTGAACACCATTCGACAGGTGTACCGATAGGTACCTTTTTAATAATGCCACGATCAACGTCTCTATCTAATTGAGCTTTAGTTTCAGTTTTCCAATGTTCCGGTACAGGAATTGGGGAATGGACGGCATGTGGTATAGCATCAGGTTTAAGATGTATATGTGCGGGCTTGGCATTCATTGTTGGGAATGGAGGATCATTATTAAAAGCACTGTTCTTAAAAGAGTCAAGTATGTACTGCTTCAATAAAGGAACGTTTTCTATAGTTGGAGGGTGTGGTAACGATGTAGGACGAGCTGGAAGTTTACGTGTAGATGGTGGTGGTAATTCCTTCTGGGTATCGCAGGTGGATTGTGTAACAGAGAGAACATTGCTAGTATTCATAGGTTTCGGAAATGATTTTGGTAGAATGTTAGTATTAATACAAGCATTTTTACTAAAGTAGATTCGATCAATTTTGTCACAGATATAAAGCTTTTCACTTGTGCTAATGTTCTCTATTTCAAATTTGGCAGGGATCCATCCTGTACAAGGGATTGTTGAACCCCCGACAACGCAAATCTGCTTATTGCAAGGAACTAAGTCTTCAGACGATATACCAAATTGAGCAAGATGTTTTGTTCCAGCAAGACATATAGTTGCCCCACTATCAGGAAAAATGTTCATAGGTAGGGTGACTTTATTACGGGCATTTGTATGGCCCAACGTTATATTCGAGGAAATTTCACTAGAAGAAGGATTTGGGTTAAAGTTGGCCAAGACTTGTTCTATACCAGGGTCTAACTCCTGTGTAGTCTGAGTGACGAGTGAAATACCACGAACTGGAGCCTTTGATTTCTGTGGTGCTGGTGGATGCAATTTATAGCACACAGAAGCTCTGTGGTCTGGAAGTCCACAGTGATGACAGGGTTTTCCCCAGGCTGGGCATTTGGTATCTCGCTCGTGGGAACCATGTTCAGAACTACCGCACCCTTTACATGTACTGTTGGCATCATCATCTGATAGAGGAGGCTTGTAACGAGGTTTTTGTCTGTACCGATTGAGTGTAGATTTCGATCGAGCGCCATATACTGTTGCATCAGTGATATTAGTGGCTTGTGAAAGTTTGGATTGATCTGATAGAGCTGTTTCCCATGCTTCCGCATGAGCAACCACATTCTTAAGGGTAGTTAGCTGGTTGGATTTTGCCAAGATTTCTGTTTGTAAACTCGAGTCGTGTAGACCTTTGATAAATTGACGTTTGATGTTTTGTTCAGATAAATCAAAGTTACAGCTAGGACACTGGAATGCGCAATCGATTGAAGAAGACGTTAGACGAACACAGTATGCTTGGATTGATTCGTGTTCACCCTGAACAATGTTACTGAAAGTCATATAATGTACAGCAGGGTTGACTTTCTGAGTCACTATCCCTTCAATTAAGTCAAGAGCATCTTTTTCGGAAAGAGTTAAAAAGTCCTTGTTTGTGTTAATGATTGAATTTTGAACAACATCGTCACATGCATTGTAGAGGTGAGATGTAAACTGTAATTGTTGCAACGAGGTGATTGACTTATACACATTCCAGTCAGTTAGAAATTTGCGAAACTGGGGATGTGTCATGTCAGAAGATAATGGTGTTAACTTGGCTGTGACGGAAGCCTTGGCGGTTGGACGCGAGGAGCTAACACGTTCTTTTATGGCATGGAGAATACTGAGTCGGTGACCAATAGTTGTGATACCAAGTTCTGTAAGGGCATCTTTATCCAACTGAGATAGACTGTTCTCAGTGACCTGATTATCTACAAACGCCTTTGCATATGCATCTAAGGTAGCAGCAGTAGTAATTCCAGCAGCTGTGAAGAAGGATTTCCATTGAGGTTCAGTCTGCAGCGCCATGTTGAAGTCGAATAAATACAATGTGTATGAGCGAGTTGAGTGGCAAAACCAACCAGCAATTATATATAGATCTATAATAGCAATAAGAACATAATACAGTGTGTGTGTGTGTGTGTGTGTGTGTGTGTGTGTGTGTGTGTGTGTGTGTGTGTGTGTGTGTGTGTGTGTGTGTGTGTAAGTGAGTCACTATCTCAACACACACAAAAAAATATTTTTGGACCAAAAAGCAAAATCAAACATTTCTCATACCTCACCAAAAAACCCCAGACAGATCCTTCAGCAAAATCATGATATTGAAATATATATAGGAAGAAGAAAATCAGCATCAACTTGATTTATACTATATATTTATTTAGCTTGCATGCTTAGACTCAAGGTCATTTCAAAGCTAAAAGTAAAAATAAAATATTGTTTATAATTGTTATAGCATAAAATTCAAAAATGACATTACAATAACGTTCACTACAAGCAAATAAACTACAAAAAATCTAAAGGAATCAAGGCAAAGACCGCTGTTCAAAAAGAGATTTTAGGTTTGCTATTTCCTCATAAAAATGTGCACTGCTTTGCTCCGGTTTTTAATAATTAATTTGGCGGTAGAGCGCGGGTTTGAGTCAGTCCAAAAGACTGATATACAATTGGAATTAGTATTATTTTCTACTATAAGTTCTCCTCCCAATATATATATATATATAAATATATTTGACTCTAAATAAATAATTCTTTTATCTGATTTATAATAGACAGTTCATCTAAATAATCGTCCCTGATAATTTCCGTAATACAGTATTTCTTATATTATTAAATATTAAAATTCTCACCAGATTCTTAACCGAAAGTTCAATATATTTTTATTAAAATTGGTTACCATGAACCGTAAACATTTGAGAGATCTGTAATAAATACTAATTCAACTGTATTTCACATATTTTCCTTTTGTTTGGTATTTCTCTAATTTTTATACTTTTGAAACTAATTATCTTCTCTTAATACCCTTGTCTTAACAACTTACTATATGTACGGTTTTGTATTTCCTATATTTGGTTCTTTTGGGACTTAGCACCTTGTAATACTGTTGTCAGATAGACCTACAGTTAAGTTGATTTTACGTTCAAATTCACGTATACTGACCAACGGTCCCCGATCTTCCTTAAATGTCTTATTTGTCTTATTTGTCTTATTTGTTTCCTATGATCTTTTTTTCACCTCAATATTAATTATCTCCTTTTATTCTCCTTGTATTTATTCCGATTCACCTTTATTTTTCCTTCACACACTTTAACTTAACTTTGTTTTCCTTAATGCTTCTAGTTCTCTCTATTCTTTTTTCTCTGTCTCAACCAGCGAAAACCCCTCCTTTTATAGCACTCTATTGAATTCCTAATTAACTCCAAAAATGTCACCATCTACGTCAAACCCCACCTGATTTCACCTATTTTTGTTGTATTGCGAAATCCTTATATCTTGGAGTTCCGACTTGCCCCTTGTAAGCATCCTTTGATGCTGTGAAGAAACCCCAATTTTGTAATCATAATCAGGATTGCATAATCCTGACGTTTAGGAATTCCCAAACTGAACCTGATTTATATCGCCTCCTACTATTGCGAAATCCTAACGCTTTCTAAGTGTCCCTTACCCTGTACTTACGTAATTACATTCTATAACCTCCTTTTTTTCGTTAATCCCCACCCCTCTCGAATTCCATATTGTACACGCTATTTACGATAAACATGTATCTCTTTTTATGTCATTTCAATTATCAATGGCATCTCCTAACATTCTATTTCCCACATGAAAGCCCTACAGACGAATTCCTGTAATGTCAATATGTCCGTTTCAACTACGGCTTGAACTCTCAAAATTGTTTGATGTCTTTGTATCCTGACTCTTCTAACTTTTCTAATGATTGGTTAATGATCAATAATAGCTTCTTCTGATATCCTGACAAAGCGATTTTTCTAATGATCGATTAGTGTACATCTGCCCCCTTAAAACAATCATATCTCTACCAGAGAATAATTAAAATTTTATTGATTTACTGAACACCTGCTGGCTTTACCTATGGTAAAACCTAGGAAGCAGATCGGTCCACAGACACAAAATACATAATACCAAGAGACCTAGTAAAATCCACAACCCCTTTTTAGGTAAACTTCAAAAACCTAAAAGAATTCAAACAAAAGTTTTTTCATCTTTACAGCCCCCATAAAAACCTGTTGTAATCTAGGAAATTAATCCTTCCACAGACTCTATGCATTATACAATCCCAAAGGATCTTGACCTTAAAACAATCAAATTAGTTCAATAAAACCCAGAAAGCAAATCTGTGCACGTACCCAAAATGTACTATCAAAAACACCCAATTTAAAAACCCATACAGACCTATAGTCATTAAAAATATGAAATCTATTTTAAAACCAGCTGCATTAGGATATGTGTCCAAAACCAAAAAAGCCAAAACTGCAGGAAAAATGTCTTTCTGGTTGGTGAAAAAGAAACCAACATCACCAAAAAATCTTGACCTAGAAGTGAACCCTAGAAGTCAACAGACTAAAACCAATACCAACCCGGAGAAAGACGTTGAAAACCACCAACCCCACTTAGAAAACCTTAAACAATAAAATCAGTTCAATGAAACCCAGAAAGCACATACTGTGCACATACTAACAAAAACCAATTTAAAAACCATACAGTCCTTAAAAATATTTCTTGAAGATGGTGTCTATTATATTCTGATCACTTACCATCTTTTTTGGTTATAACTAAACAAAACAAAACAAAACCATTTGCCAAAAAAACAGATACAAGAAACTTCAAGCAAGATGAATTTGTTATGGATTTTCTTAATGTGAATTGCAGGATGTCATTTAAATCGATAAAAAGATATCAATAACTCCATGAACCATGAACCATGAAATTATTTTTGAATGCATTTAACAGAATTCTGGACAGACATCTACCAATGCGTCACAGAAAGAATTCAAGAGAAGATATAAGCCATGGATAGCTGGTAAATAGCTTATAAGAATAGAGAACTCAAAGATTATATCAAAAGTAAGGATAATGCAAGTAAAACGAGCACAGAGCAAGAGTGTCTCAAGGATCTGTAATTGGACCACTTTTATTTCTTCTCTACATTAATGATCTTCACTGTGTCATGAAGTTTAGCCAAGTCTATTATTTTGGTGATGACACAAATTTGATTAGAATATCCAACTCAACTAAACAGCTTCAGAACCAAATAAATATAGATTTAAAATTTTTATACAAATGGCACTTAGCAAAGAAAATCTGTCTAAACTGCTCCAAAACTAAAATGATTATTCAGAAAACCAGGGGGTAAAATTAACCACAAATTCAAAATAAAGATTAATGGACATGTAGTTCATCCATCAAACTATATCTTAAAGTACCTTGGGATCTACCTGGACTGCTTTTTAAATGGAAATTACCACTGATATCTTATCAAAAAAATTAAAAAGAGCTAATGGCATGCTTATGAAAATTCTACATTTTGTTCAAAAAAGGGACCCATGTCAGGAATATTTCACAAATCCATTATAACATGGGGAAAATGTTTAAAAAATTGTGCGCCTGCGATGATTTAGGTGTGTGTGCGTTTATTTTCATCTCATCTGAGTTATGGCTCCCAGATTTGGGGTTAAAAGAAAACTTTTACACTGAAAGACTGGCAAAACTTCAAAATAGGTCTCTGAGATTAATTGAATTTATTGACTTTAATGGTAAACTAATAAAATTCTTAAACTTTCTGATTAAGTAGAGGTTCAAAACTGTCTTTTCGTTCATGATTTCTTCAAGCAAAATCTCCCAAATTGTTTCAATGATAACTTTCCAAAAGTAAGTGACATTCACTCTATTTGCACAATTTCGTCTCAGTTGGGATGCATCTACCTACCTTGAGTATCCACTACCCAATATGGTCTCCACTCCATTGCTGGAAACTTCACTTAGAACTTCTTTTCTAAAAAGTTTAATTCTGATCTGGCCTCACACTTACATAATAAACTCATAATAAAATTGCATTAATTCATGACAGACAAATACTAAACCTAATTTGTTTGCTTCATTATCAAAATATGAATGATTATTCAAACTGTTTGATCAAATATACATATACGGCAGCATACTGCCCCTCCCCTTACTTCATACCCAAAAGGAAAGTATTCCTAGAACAGCTT
The DNA here is from genome assembly GCA_032273505.1 of Nanomia bijuga. Taxonomy (NCBI): domain Eukaryota; kingdom Metazoa; phylum Cnidaria; class Hydrozoa; order Siphonophorae; family Agalmatidae; genus Nanomia; species Nanomia bijuga. Next base: position 10,492 of record JAUKPT010004461.1, read on the forward strand.
GTCTGTGTGTGTACCTTCTCCCCATTTAAAATGTGGTATATATTGTATAAGCTTTTAATTTTTCTTATCATGCATAATGTAACATTTTATTACTTTGTACCACGCTAAAAAGGGAAATAATTTCTATTCTATTCTTTTTCTATTCTATTCATACACTGTTGGAAAGCATTGTGGAAACATGAAAGAAACTAAAAAATTGTTGAAATAGTTAATTGCTGTCATAGTTATCCAAAAATATCAGCAGACTGGCAGGTTGGGTCTGGCAAACAGAGCAATTTATCATTGGTACTATGTACGAATGTGGGACCAAAAATCATGTCAGTAATAAGATGGGGAAAAGTTGGGGGAAAACTGCTATATACAACTTTGGTTCTAAGTTTTCTCTTTCATTATTTAAAAGTATCAGATGACTGCTATCATTCACCTAATGGTGAAGAAGAATGAAGAAACATGGTTACCCCTTGTAAAGACCGTAAAGAAGAAAAGTAGAGAAAACTATACTCAGACCTTCGCAAGCTCCATTCTCAGTGCCACGTTGAAAAAAGTTTTTTAAAACCATTTGAAAACTCACATAAGTTAAACTATTTGTATCCTAGGAATGTAAACTGATTGCA
>JAUKPT010004463.1:0-11103 GCA_032273505.1 Nanomia bijuga
TTATTTCTTCCCTGTTTTAGGGTGCAAAACAATAGAAATCTCTTTATTTCTTCCCTATTTTCCTAATTTTGCTTATTCTCCCCCCTGTTGGCCAAAATATTTACCGTTGCTTCCTATTGCGCTTTCATCGTTCTTTTTGTGATTTGGTGGTTCATTGGCCTTTTACATTCCTTTTATGAAGATTGATAAAGCAGTGGAGAACATAACATCTCTAGCCGTTCTGAAAGATATACGTACAAATATTATTCACTTATTATATTTATTTGGCAGTCACCTTTTGAATCCAACAGCTAATCGTAACATTCTTATAGACTTCAGAGAGATTTTCTATAACCTTTAAGTTTGACAAATCTCATGAATAATTGATTTGGTTTTTCTCAATTATTTTTGAAAATCCAGTGTCATATGATACAGTATCTGTATTAAGTTTCATGTAATTCTGACCACTCCTTCATTGGTTTGACACATCTCATGAATAATTGATTAGTTTCTTGTCAATTTTTGGCATTTTTGGCATTTTGTGGCATTTTGTGGCTTTTTCACTACTTTTGTGTTTTAGTACTTACGCATAAAACAAAAGCAACTCAAAAATCAATAATGCCAGCTGATGTTGAGGTTTTTTGAACCAAATGATTTTGTAACAAAATTTCTAAACAGAAATCCAGTGATTTCTCTCACTCCGTGTCTCTGTAATCAGATTAACTCAGATTAACACAATGAAATATGAATAAATAATGAACACAAACACCCTACTGTAAATAGAAAAAACTAAACATTGTGGAGGGAGCCCTTGATGTATTTGCATTGTTCCCGCACCTCCTTTTGGTTGCGCTTTTACCGTTCTATTTTTGATTTGGTGGTTCTTTATCCTTTCATTGGCCTTTAATCATTTCTTTTATGGAAATTGTTAAAGCAACACAAGACAACATCTTTAGCCGTTAAGAAAGAAATACAAATCTTTTTCTGCAGAGTTAGATTTTCTTGACGTTTACAAATAGTATCAGAATTCTATTTCAGATAGTTTAAATAAACCGAAATGCATTTATAATTTTATGACTTCATTTAGTCTTTTTATTTATTTACAAAAATCATACGACGGTGAAGTTGTTAGATTAGGATAGTTTTATGAAATAGAAATAGTATTGACGGTAGAATAGACCTTGTGGTTGTGTTAAACCACCGTGTTAAACCAACAAGTATCAAATGTCATACGACGAATGAAATGTTGTAAAATAAATTGTTATTTTGATAGAAATTTAGATATTTTCTTCATATTCTACGACGAAATAAGTAGTTTAATGAAATTAAGCTCAAAAATGTATAGGTTGTTAGTAACTTTACCGGAAATAATGGACAAAGAATTGGACCAACTTTGAACGCTGTTTTCTATTGACCGGGGATAATACAATATAAAAATAAGATGTACAATGATGAAAATTGTTGTATTTATCCTAAGGTTTCTTTTGAACTTGTTAATTAGAATAAAATCACGCGTACAGATGCAAACAGTCATAAATGAATATTTGTGAGGAATAAAATGCATAAAAAGCAGTATTTTTGCGTGGCATAAGAATTACAATGTTTTAATAACGTTCCCTTTAAGTTCCCTTTTCACTCACTCGTGCGTGCAAACATCAAAAATCTACTGTTTTTTTATTACCTAACAGGGTTTCAGAAAAGCCGGTACCTCCGGTACCCGGAAAGGGCAGTGCCAGCCGGAAAGCTTCATCAAATCAATTCAAAATTAAATACCATTTTGTGGACCTTTCTCTTTTAACCCTATCTTTTGATATATCATATTGCTTATTACTCAAGTCAAGAGAGTTAATTCTAAATCACCGTATTTTGCAAAGAATCACGTATGCAACCCCTCACATTTGAAGTTTTAAAAGCCTAAAATAATCTCTTAAAAAAATTTCATCAAAAAAATTTTAGCCGGAAGAAAAGACCCGCGGTACCCGGAAGCAAAAAATATTCTGGAGCCCTGTTACCTAATATATCTGACTTCTAAGACTAACTAAAGTTTCGTCGCGTGCTGTTTTGAAAAAATATACATGTACAACTAACTTTTACATTGTTTTACCCCCGGTCAAGAAGAAAAACAAGTTCAAAGTTAACTATTGGTCCTAGTCCTAACAACCTTTTTGAGCTTCCCAATAGTTTGAGGATTCCAATGGTGTGTTTTTGATTGTTGATCGCCGGTGTTTCAGAAGTTTTTAGTATTATCTGAGCAAATGCTCTAATGTGACTTTCGAACATAAAAAAGAGTATCAAAAGATATTGAAATACAGCTTCAAAAAACGCATTTGTGTGCAAAGTGCATCTTATTTTGATATAGACTATAGAAACTAAAAGTCAAGTTTTATATTTATTGTCGTCACTAGTGCTACACGGTAATTTATTGAACAAGAATAATTAGAACTTTCACAATGTTAATCCTACTAAGTATTTTGATATCATGATAGGATTGTTTTTTGTTGACAAAATATTTGGTACTCATGACATGGCTATGGTTTGGATATATTTACATTGCTCTTTTTTTACAGGATCATACCTTGTTTATTATTCTAGTTAATTCATTTACACTCGTTATGTGGATACATGGATATATTTACACTGGTTAAATAAATACATGACTAGATGTCTTGGCGGACCGAGGAATATTATTGATCTCTCTTGGAAATGAATATGTCAATGGACGCAAAAAATATAGGTCTTTTGAATCGATACCGATTTAGCTATTTCAGACCCTTATTTCTCATAGTTGCTGATTTTCGCCTTCTTCATTATCATTTTTCGAAATTCTTTTTTCTGAACTTTTTTTCTCATAGCATCTTCTTTCATTTTTCGAAAACCGGATGAAAAACGATCATGGGAAACCTGAGAAATCGACACTTCCGTCTTAGTCTTACAGAATCTGAAACAGACTATAGTTAGTATATCTAATGGTTAGGAAACATATTGTTTAATGTTATTGTGGATGTTTTGCGCGATTACCCGAAACATTAATTTTAACAATAATTTTATCAACCAGTTGGGAAAACACGTCATAATAAATGTTATCCTGATATATGCTAAAAACAGTCGTAAATTTCAAGTCACGTGATATTAACCGTGCACAAATGTTCATTTCAAGATAAGACGATGTCTTTATCATATTTTAATGGCAACGTAAACGCACATGCTGTTTATGATCCCAACCTGGTTCTGTATTTAGCAAGAAATAAAAATGTTGATTTTGCATCTCAACTTTTAATTATCTGAGGAATTTTTACAACTGGCTTTGAATCTCGACTTGATTCTCTGCAGAGATATATTATATATCTTTCATAAAAACAGTTTAGGTAGCAAAAAAGGTAGTCAGTGTTAAGGTATAGCTAAACCAAATTATATTCACTTTTCCAGTGTGTTGTCACTGATGTCGTCATTCAATAATTGGCACCTCCAAAATGGTAGCTACAGTGTGTATCAAAAAAATTGGAAACAAGAACTTTAAATGGATGTAAACCAGGAAGTAGTTATCAGAGCAAGATAATTTCTATATCACAAGAGGTGCCTTTTCTCCTCTTTCCAATGATGTCAATTTTATCAGAAATGAAGATAAAGAATTACTTTGAAAAACTCAAAATATTTTTAGAGATCCATTAAAATTAATGTTCAAAACGTGCAAAATCTTTTGTATTTTTTTTAAATAACTCATGAATGCCTTTCTTGTGATTATGTGCTCCCAAGGATAACTAATTGTCTATTAATGGAAGAAATAAATGGTTCTAAACGATTTATTTATTTATCAACTTGTTAGCAAACGCAACTTATTTAATAATGTTTATTCAAATAGATCGACGACTTTACAACATATATAGGCGCAATTAACAATTGCGCTACCATAGCTACCACAGCTACCATTTTGTCGGTGCCAAACATTGAGTTCAGTGACGTAACTCGGAAAGGTGAATTTATGCTTCTTACTGGGCAAGGCAAAGTTTTATTGTAGATATTAAGGAGCATTATACATAAATCTTAAAGGTTGCAGGATTTTTCTAAGAATGAATTTACCTTCAACACCAATATTAAATGCGTGGATTAAAATGTCATAGGTCCATATCCATTACACAACGGCGCCAGTTTTAAATCAGGAGATTTTCAATTGATAATTCAAGATCAATTTGGCAGCCAGATGTTTTAATCTTTTTGGAATGTTGGTATTTATTAATATTGAACTTGACCTAAAATGTTATATCTAATTCCATATTTGACAGAATTTGTGAACCATGCCATTGTTATACAAAACCCGTAGGAAAGTACATTTGGTCTAACAAATTTTTCACGTTGAAAGAAATGCTGGATCATTTGGATTTAGTTGCAAGATTTGCAGAAACTAAAACAAAAACACATCTAACATCCATCCAACGTTGTTCCAACTTCTTACCTGACCTGCTGAATAAATTGTTTGGATCTCTCTAATCCAGCTTTTGATAGGAGAAAGAAACATGATGACTCATCACTGCATAGTTTTGAATTCTTTTAAAAGGAATAATTCCCCTTTTTCAACAGCCTTCAACTGGAGATATGTTGAAAACGACGTTTATTGTTTAGATCAAAACTATTTTCTTTAAAGACGGTATTCTATATTTTGTACTCATCAAATAAGTTTTTGAACACAATAGAAGTAAAGAAGATAAAAGAAAGTATTGGCAACGGAAATGGATTAAAGGTTTATTAATTTAATGATATCTAAATTAGGCAAATCTTGGCAGTACTAAAAATACGCTATGAAAAAGAGATGTTTTAAAGATCCAGTATACAATCGATCTTGTAATTTTTTAAAGCAGTTGTCTACTTTTTTTCAAATATTTTTCTTTATTTTGATATTAGCTTGTTAGCAGATATTCCCAGGAATTTATTGAAGAAATCACAGCTTTCTAATTTTTTAACCTTTTTAACCTTTTTGTTTTACAATTCAAATTTAGTGACTCATTTTTAAACGAGAGTGATCCAAAGTTTGGGAAGTAAAATTTTGTCTCAAGAAATCATGGCAAGCTGCTTCATCTTGTAGATTCATAGTGATAATACGTTAAGAATATTCAATCGGTGATAGTGGTGCCCATTCTTAATCTAAAAGTTCATTAGCTGGATGAAACTTCGTTTAAATTAACCTTGCTAAAAAATATTTCTTCATCTTGACCTGTTTTCTTCCCTTCCAAATTCTGTTCCATGCAATTACGTGAGAAAATATATAACAATTACATGATATGGTGATATGGTGATATGGATTTTTGATTGTCAGCTCCCGACGCGTAGCGGAGGGCCGAAAATTATGACCGATGGATTCTCCAAGGGTCATCAAAAATTCATATCGCACGACTTAGATAATGTTATTACTATTATTACCACTTCCAATCCTTGCATTTTAACTTAAAAATAACACTATTATCTTTGACTTTTGGATTTGGGATTTTAGAAAAAGAAATTATAATTTTATATAATTTAAGTGTGAATTTTATTTTGTTTGTTTGTTATGAAAAAATTGTTTAAAATTTTAATGATACAGCAAATGATAAAAGTAGCATAGAAATAAAGTAATGGCCTTCTGACAGCTCTCTGAAGTGGTAATAATGTTTTTTGCTGCTTTTATTAGCAAAAGTATTTCATAAACCAACTAAGAAGGGTTTATGCAATTTTTGTCGAACAAATAAAAAAAGGCTAAAAAATAACATTTTTGATGTTCTCTACATTATCTGTTGCCAACTTTTAGATTATGTTGGTTTTGCAACCATCAAATGTTAGTTGTCGTCTTTGGAAATGGGTTATAGAGGGATCTGCAATACTCTAGACGCCAAAATGAAAGCTTCCAGGATGCGGATGCTATTATACCGTAAACGCCATAACGTCGTCGTCATCGTCGTCGTCGTGAAATATTTACTGGATTGGTGACGCGGTTGGTAAAATGCACTCGAATCGGGCTCTTAGCGAGGCCACATTAACTATCGTTAGGCAATGCCGACGGGTCAACTCATGTCATGGGAAAGAAATTGAGTAGTCAGTTGGTAGCTGACGCAATACTACACTCATTTTTTTATAAGAAACTCGCTATAAAAAACCCAGGACTCAGAGGGCTAGAAAATTAAAAAACAAAGGGCTGGATTTAAGGCGACCTAATAAATTGCTCACATAAGAAAATAAATTTTATTCGACGATTCATCTGACGATTATATCACGGAAGATATGATAAATGGAATAGATGTCTTGTTGTTATTTTAATTCTTGTTATCTTTATTATCTTTCTTCTTGGGTATTTTCTGCTGTTTGTTGGTGTAAAAATCACTGGAAGATCAATTTTTTTTTCTTATTTGAAACTGATAAGTAGAAAATTAAGAAACTCATAGGAAACTTTAAGGGCTCAAAAGGGTGGATTTTAAGTGTAAGCTATTGCCTTGATGAGCCCGTAAATAGCTTGTGTATGGTTGTTCCATCATAAGTGCAAACAATTAGCATGGACGCAAATATGGTACCAGACACTATGCAATAAATGAGTGATAAGAAAAACACCGTAAAAACATCAAATGAAAAATAGTTATTTTTAGACGCCAGACGCCATTTTTCTCGAGACGAAATCCGCCAAAATCTTTTGACAATTAGGCGCGAACGCCCTGTTAAAGTTACTACCTGGACGCGGACGCCAAAAATTTTGTAGACGCCAGACGCTAAATTAAAATCACTTGTGGACGCCTCTGAAAAAGCCCTTAGAACGCCAGACGAAAAACTTCTCCATTTATGTATGCACATTTTACTCTGTTAATGGTGGGCGTACTAAAATGCGAGGTAACAAGGTACCTCAAAGTCCTCAATAACTATTTGTCCTTGATTCGCATCCATTTAAAAGTTGCACGTGTATTTCAAGAAATTCATTTTGTGTCAACTAAATTGATGAAGTGGCAAACGGATATATTAACAACGTGTTGGAAAGGGTCAGGGTATATTCGCACTGATAAGATTGATGTGGTATTCACGTAATCTTGAGAGTATTAATGCAATAAAATGAGTTCAAAGCTTTGATTTAACAGAAGGGTCTATGATGATCTGACGATCATCGATCTTCCTCCGCGTTTAAGACAAATGGTTATGGTAATTTCTTGTTTTAGCTATTCCATTTAATGGGACTTTTTCTCTGATTTTCGACAATTTTTCAATTAAGATGAAGAAATTGGATCTTGGATTTGCTTTTTGCCAATCAGTATTTTTAATTATGTAATTCTATCCAATTTCCTTCGACACATGGAAACTTTTATTTACAGCAAAATGAATGACAACGAATAGGACTTAAAATAAAAAATAAGTGGGATAGTACCAATCATTAATAACCACTGATACTCAAAAACACATACAAATAGTACATCTAATTAAAAAGCGCGCGGGAAGAGGGGATAAAAAATTGATGAATAAGAAAGTAGAATTATTTAGTTAAATCGACCTGTCAAGAAAATAGATTTAACAGCACATTTCAGGCTTTTAGAGATGCCTAGTTGTTTTTGGCCACAAAGAAGTAAATTGAAGAGATCTATGTGAATTAACATATAGTGGGGCATACTAAAAAGAAGTGTTTAGTGGTTTCTCTACTCGAGCTGCATAAATAATAAACGTATAAATACTAGATAGAAAAATAAATAAAAAATAAAAATAAATAAATATATAATAGCATATAATAACTAAATAAAAAATAAAACAAACCAATTAATAATTAACTATAGAAAATATGAAAGAATAATACACATATTATGGGGTCGTCAAAGAAGGCTGTATCTAATTTCAAGGCGAGGAAATTCTTCAATTTCATTGCGTCATTGATAAACTTGGCAGTGATTTTAGAGATATCAATGTTTCCTAGATTAAACTTCAATAACGATTGATTATTTTGAGTGAGTAGAGATCTAGTTATTTCTTTTTCTTAAAGATGAATAGATAGGACAATTGATAGGATAGTAAATAAGAAAGTGTTGCTTATTCTCTGTTTGATTTGGGAAAAAGGGACAGGTTCTGTCAGATTGTTTATATCCTCCTTTCTCAATCATTAAATTGTGATTTGATAGCCTAAACTTTGCCGAGGCAGTTCTATGGCTGATATTTTTAATAGAGATCAGGTAACCCTCGATGCTAATATCACTTTTAGTTGTTGCATTGCTGCATTGTTGCATTTTTGAAATATCATCGTGTAGTAACATATTCCTTTCTCTGTTAAAGAATTAAATGTTTTCTTTTGTTTTAAAGTTAGGAATATGTTCAGAAGACCAATTTTTTCGGATGTATTTTTTATTTCATTTGCCCACCCATTTACCAGAAATTATTCGTATAACATTCTAAAGATACTATTTCTCTCTGTTTTACTAGAAATTCTTTTCCAGTTTTTTATAGCATTTTTCTTCCCATATATAGTGAGTGGAAGACGTCTAATAAGCATTCGATATTAACGGTTTAGAGTTGCACTCAAAGTAGATCTGTGCAGAATTTTTCAATTAGGTTGATTTTAGGTAGTTTTAGGCATCCCTAAAAATCGGAGGCATAGAGGAGAATAGGCTTTACTAGGGAGTCGAATAATTTGATTGATATCTCAATATTGTCTCTAAAAAGTTTACCTAATGTTGTTTTTATAGCTCCATATGCTCTCGAGCCACTACATTTAAGATCATCGAGAGCTGTGTGCATATTAAGTGAGGAGGTGAGTAGAAGACGAACATATTTATACTCTCTTACAACCTCAACTTTTCGTCTTATAAGACGGCCGGCCTATCTTATTGAATATAAGCCATTTTTTCTTTTCAAGATTGATTTGGATCAAATTATTTTCGCATTATATTTCTAAATCTTTTAGTTAACTATTTAGGCCCTTTTCAGATTCTGATAGGTTTAATAGGTTGTATGTCTAAATTAAAGCTCTTTTAACGTTATAGGATGGCTTTCATCCATTATTGATATGGAACAACTCGGTTATTTTCTTATCCACATATACGCATGCTAAATCATCTGTGTACATATTTTTAAACACTTGTAGAAATTCCCAGTGAATTTATGAGATAGAAGTTTTTTAAACAAGAGAAGTCTAGGAATACTATCAAATGCTTTCTAAAATCTACAAAACATGCATAGATGTACTTATTCATTTTCAAACAATATTGTTTAAACAAGTTATATAGAATAAGGAATGCGTCAGAAGTGCGATTACCTGGCATGAATCCTGATTGTGTTTTTTTGTACGATTTTGTTTTGTTTATTTATAACCTTATACAAAATGTAAGAAAAATAACTCAATATTCTCAGGTTCCATTTTTGAGTAATTACTGATGTACTCCATTTTGTGATTAGTGTGTTAGATGATAGAAAATCGATTTGATACTATTAGAATAAAATGAATTGCAAAATTATTCGGTACGGTAATGTAGAAAAGCAAGATCGCAAGCGAGATGGGAAGTGGTTCCTTAACCCAGGGAGATATCTCAGGTGTTTATGTAAAGTATTTTTTATCCTCTCACAACACCGCCTATACACCCGAAATTGTCACATATATGGGATCTTATTCCAGGAAGCTTGTGATACGTAAAAATAAAGTATTTAAACACGCGATTTTTCGTAAAAAAGAACAAAAAAATCTTGAGTCATAATGGGTTAATGGGTTAATGAGATATAGTTTTTGAGGTATGCAGGAGTTTTTTTTTCTATTGATACCTTTCCAGGCACCTGTTGTGGCCAGAGCAGCAGTTTAGTGGAGTATGGATTAGAGCTCATTATCCACTTGCATTCCCAATCTTTAATCAAATTAAAGTCATGGTTAAGGTTACTGTCTAAAATTATTAACAATTGAAAAAGGGATGTATCACCTGTAAAAAAATGAATTGAAGAACGTAAGCCTTTTTCAAGATCTTTAAATATAAATTAAAAAAAGTAAGGAACCAAGAACAGACCTGGCGCCTGATTGGATTTCAATCCAATTGGATTGAAATTCATTAATCACTAATCGTTGAACACGTTGACTTGAATAATTATCAAGTCAGCATAAAAAAGTTTAAGGAAGTATTACGGTAACTGGTAACCTAAGATCCCCCAGAGGAAAGAAATAGATAAATTCAAAGCAGCCTCAGATTACTCGATACCTCAGAGTTCACATGTTCACAGTAAAGACCTTCTGGCTATCTGGTGTATAAAACTCGGCTTCGCCTAGTTTATTTCTTCAAACTTTGTCTGCAAAAGATCCTTTAAAATGTCAGACTCATGTATGTAAATCTGGTTACTGATCGTGCCTTTCATTAAATGGTTTTCATTAATGGTATTATTACTCGACCGCATTCTTATTTCAATGAAGAGAAAAGTAAATACGTCTTCGGTAAAATCAAATATCTTTTCATTTGACCCGTGAGAATTTATCAATGTAATTGTAATGCAATTAAAAACGTATGTGAGGTTTTGAACTGTCAAATTTATTGAACTTTATTAGCAGGTGTTAAAGGTACAACTTTTGTAGAGAGTCGCATCATGACTTTCAAGCTAGCGAATGATAAAAAGCGCTCTTTTTCGTTGATGTGGTTTCAGTTAATAACTCCAAATTAAGTTTCGATTTGAATGTAGGCCATATTTCCACAGAATTTCATTTATTGCTTGTGATCAAGTAATTTATCAGAATGTATAAAGGCCACTGGTCTTAAGCAGATGAAAAAGAAAAATTGATGTTTTTTGAATTGTACTATATTTGAAGTCATACGCTTCTCTTTTAAGAGAAAATTTCTATGATGTCGATGAGCTTCGTTAATTTCCATAGTTTCTTTTTCCTTTTTAAGTATGTTTTAAAGCTTCAAGATAATACATTTATTTATTTTTTAATGATGATTCACTATCTAATTGGAATTCGGCTTAAAAGTCCAATTTTTGGACCTGATTGATTATGGGCTAATTCATGCCTAATTAGCTGATTTTCATGTATACTAAAACGTGTCTAAAATGAAGCCGTATCATATCTCGAAATCATAGAAAACTCGCTATCATAGGTTTTAAATGCTAAATTTTTGTTATAATAAAAATATAACTTCTTCAGAGCATAACATACACGAATTCAAATTA
>JAUKPT010004464.1:0-11103 GCA_032273505.1 Nanomia bijuga
TTGGATCAAAGAAAGTTAAGGTTAATATCTTGGTGTTGCCAAAACAAGAAATCCTGATTTTTATAATTTCATGATTTTTGGGACATTTAAGGGAAACCGAAAGTGCCTCATAATTCCAGGAATATTTAACCAAATTTTCTGAAACTTGGCTCTAACTTCATCGTTTGATGATATAAACTTGCTCTGAAAAAATCATATCTGAAATTTCTTGTATAGTGTCCTGGCCTGTTATTATAGTACACCATGCCCCCCCTGCCCCAACCGTGAGTTCAACAAAATAAGGAACACAGCTAAAAAGAATAATACCAAACTTACGCATTTTTTGAAATGTTAGAGTATAAGAGTAAAATATATTTAACAGATATAGAGCCACCCTGTAAAGAATTTTCGCTCCTTCCACAAGCAGACAATCAACAATCCGGACCTAAAAAAGATTGATATTTGATAAATAAAAGTTTATTATAAAACAGGTTCGAGAAGAGCTGCAATTAAATTCGAAACTAAAAATCATACCAAGATCATAAAATCCAGTCTTTCAAAAATCATATTTCTCCAGAGAGGAAAAAGAACAGTTTTTGTGTCTATAATATCCTCATCTTCATTTGTACCATACATCAGAAATGATTTCAAACGGATGTAACCTTTTCTCTATGAATAAAGTAACACAAGTAATGCAAGGATGAACATAAAAATCAAAATTCAGTCTCAAATAATAAACCTGAAACAACTTTGGTACTCCAAATTACAGCACATTATCTAAACAACATGATAAACTTGGGTACCACCGTTACCAGAAAGCAACCAACTCCAAAAGAAAGCAATGCCTAGAGAACAACAAAGGAATAATCAAAGGAAAGCAACAGATTTCTTTAATCAAACAAATCAAAAATTCAAATATTGTGTACCGAGTTTAATTTGGATTTCTTTCTTACAAGCAAAGGCGTTAATAAACAAAGAGACCTCAAATGAAACTTCGATTTTATTGAAATTAGGCCCAATTCGGCCCAAATCCCTGTATTTGCCAAATTTAGTATTGGACAAATAATCATTGATCTCAGATATGTCACAAATATTATTTCAGGCCCACTTTAGCCCAAAGTTTGGGCCCTAAAATTGCTTTATAATTTTGAAAATTAAATTTATGTATTTTTTAGTTATCAAAGGTGATCTTGCATAATTTTCTTTTCTTATATCTTAATTATCGAGTTATCGGTAATTTTGGGTATTTACTACCCAATTTACCTCTAAAAGTTTTTTGTTAAGCTTCAAATTGTCTTTCATTTTCAAAAAAAATCAGTTCATTCTTGAGTTATTGTAGTTTGAAGAATGGCCTACGTTATTATTCTAATGGTTTCGACTTTTCCTGTCCGAGTATTATAGTAGAAAGTGCAGTGATATCTTGCCTACTGACCTGCAACTAAATCGAGAACATTTTGAAACTGGTGCAGGCTACATTTATATTGAATCACCTATTTGTAAGAAAAGCAAGTCATCTGTTTACCATATTCTCGAAAAATTCACAAGCATTCAACGTGTTTCCCTTCCATAGTATGAACCAGTTTGTTTGGATTGAATCCAGTCTCTCCAAAGCCAAAGTTGATCTGAGTAATGGAAAATGTCCGAAAACGGAAATCACCACCTTTCACAACACGAAAATGTGTTTTAATTTATAGGAGGATTTCCAAAAGAATGTTAAAATAACTCGAGACACACATAGATGTTTCGTGGGTTTAAGATTTTATTTTCAGGCGAACTTGGAAGGGTGGCAAGTAGTGTTGGCAATTCTATCGATGAAAGTAGTGATTTTCCCAGTTAAAAACCCTCATCTAGTTCCTTGGCTGGTGTTGAGTAATTCTACCGCATAGGTTAATCTGGCTAATTTTTGAGATCAGCTAAGATAGCCAATTAATGTAAAAAAATATTTCATGATTTTTGTTCGAAATAAAGAAGTAGATTTTTTTCTTCTTCATTATCTGAACGCAATTCTTCTTCATTTTCAAAAGTAATCATGTCATATTAAATTGCTTGTCAGTAGCTACAATATGTGTGAAAATGAGCTTAAACGAGTACAAATTGAGGACGTTATATGCATTTCAAAAATCACTGCCTACACTTTTTGTACAGACCATAATAAAGATAAATCCTTGCTACTAAAAACATACATTATTGTCTTTAAAAAGTTCCTGGAGAGCCATGTCAGTACAAGCATTATCAAATTTGGTTTGTTCGAGGAAAGATGAAGATTGCCCAAGGATTCCGCAGATGCAACAGTAACACTCCATTTCTCCCATGAAATGAAGCATGACAGCAACAATTGGTTCAAGTAACGGACAGTAAGTGATATCAGGATGCAAGTCTTTTATGACAATCAAAATTTTCTGAACTTTACGGATGCCTTCTTGGTTCAAGTGAAATGTTACCACTCTCTGTTCATTCACATCTCCTAGCTCCTCTGGTTCGAACTTTCCTATGAGATGTAATAACATATATGTCAAAAATTGTTTTCGTAACTATTTCCAGAGAAAATGAATAGATTGAATCAAGAAATCTATAAAAAATAATATTGATTAATTTATCAACATTCTGATGTGGAAACCTTATTTTTGGGGGCTTTTTGGTCAATCTTGGTATAAAAAGAGCGATAAAAAGCACCCCTAAAAAAGTGCTCTTTTAAAATGTTCAAATTAAAAAATGGATTAGATAGCTGGATTAAGCATGAAAAGTAGATGAAAAAAAGATATGGTTTGCTATGTTTGGAACAAATGATCAGGAATTATTAGCATGTAAAGATTCAGCATAATTCAGCATAATTCAGCCAATTTCACCAATTTCAATCTCAATTATCTTGGCAAGTAGAAATCCAAACATAGCAAAACATACCTTTTTTTCATCAGGTTTTCCTGCTTTATCCAGCTATCTAATTCTTTTTTTGATTTGAACATTTTAAAAGTGTGATTTTTTTACGGTTGCTTTTTATCGCCCTATATATACCGAGATGGACCAAAAAGTCCCCAAAAATAAGGTTTCCACATTGAATTTTTCTGAGGATTTTTCTGGTGTTGCTAAATACTATTGACAAAGAATTTACAAAAAATTTGTTGCAGGTTAAAACCTAAATTTACTGGACTATAATGAAATACTAATGTTTAAGATTTGAATTTGTAAAAGTTGTAAAAGTTAAGTAAGGTCATAAAAGAATTTAAACTTAGTGGTATTTTTCATTCACAAAAGGAATATGGTATTTAGTTCATCTTCAAGTGAAAAAACTAAAAAAATTCAAGATACACACAGAAACATAGTTATTGATAAAAAGAAAGTACCTACAGCAAGAAAAAATTAACTGATTAAAACATTTTTTTAACTCAATTAGAAATACACAAAGTCTTTATTTCAGAAAACCGTACCATTGCATTAACCATATGACAATCCTTAGGCTGTCCATCGGGTCTAGTTGAAAGTACAGTTTGCGAATGAACCTACGGTTCGATATAACTGTAAGTGCATACATTACCTTACCTTACAAAAGTGAAAAATATCTATACAGGATTTTTAAAGCATCTACGAGTTATTTCTTGTATCACTAACCATTAATAATGTTGCAAGGAGTAGGTTTTTAAAGTAAATAACAAATTACCGTCACTGAATAACCTTTCGCATGTCTCATCATAAACGACCTTAGCTGATGCCATTTCTTGAGCACCACCGGACAACATCATCCATAACGAAACCCTTGAAGAGGAAGGAGTGTGTAAACGTACTATGTCTTTCAATTTTGTCAGTTCTCTCGAATTAAGATTAGCAAAACGTTTTGATATAACATGTTCAATTAGCTCTTTGTCTTTCTGCACAATTTCATGATCTCTTTTGAATAGTTCAGACTCTTGTATTTCTTTAATTCCACCAGGATTGATATGCTCATCTAATAAGGAAGCCACCATTTCTTTTTATTTTGCTAGATGAAAAGATCTCACATTAATTTTCTTACTTAACTTTAAAAAACCTTAACAAATATTCTAACCAAAATATATTTTTAATATCACCAACATGTTACTTGTTTTCCTTCTTGTGTGGAGTTACATCTTAGAAATAGTTAATGATTAATCGATTACTTAAACAAGAGTTTATTAAGCAATCTCTTAGATTGAAGCAAAATATTTTTGAAAACTTATATCAAATATATGTAAAAATTTAAAAAATATCCACAACTTATAACAAATAACTGGACTGGAATCGATTTACGTTACAAATAAATAAATAATCATATCGTAATATTAATGTTAGCTGAAAATGATAGCGTAAAAAAACATTCATAAAGGACATTCTTTTAAAAAAGAAGTATCGAGTGCACATTCAAAATAGAATTTGGTGGGATAGAATCATATAAATAAATATATGTCAGAACAAATCAGAAATATCAGAAATAACATTTTTTCATGACTAGTTTTGCCACAGAGGTTTTCCCATTTGAAATGAGTCAATGATATATTAAAATAATCAGTACTTGGGTTTTCAGCATTTTGAGCATATTCCAGCAGGAACCACACTTTCCAATGTTAAAAGAAAAAAATATGTTACTTAACAGAAGTTGTAAAGTGATTTCAATTAAACCTTACAGATAGTAAGTGATAAATAACTTACCATTACTTTTTATTCATCAAAACAAGATAAGGGACCATACATTAATGTCGTTGGCAAGTAGGAGGGGAGAAAATTGTTTATTTAGACATTTTGGAAAACCAAGAATCCCTTCTGAAGTACAATATGGTTTGAAATAACTATTACCTAATAAATGAGACTAGAAAATCCACAGAGAAATAATTTCTCACAGTCAATTGGCAAATGTCACTAAAACCTTGCATGAAAATGAACTAAATGCCAGATTTATTGATAAATTGCAAAAAGAAAATAGTTTTGACCTGAAAAAGAAAGAAATTGTATGTTAAAGAATATCCTTTGCAGTGAAAGAAATGGACATGGAATGTGACTAAAATTTACACTTACATTACTAAATGCAAAAAGTCAAACATTTTAAGAGAACTAGTTTGAATCTCTATTGTTCCTCTCCTCCAGTCAAATACAATACAGCATATGAAGAAATGAATTGCCATTCTGGCAATAGACTCTCAATATCCTTGTGCCACATATAGTGTGGGAGCAATTTGAAATATGTGTGCCAATTTTTCTTTTGCTACTGGTACATTTTACAGACCAGAATGGAAAAAGGCAAAAAATCAAAGAAATGCTGATATTTTCAAGTAAGACAGATACTAAAGTCAAGACACAAACTTGTGATATAAAACAAAATGAGACTTTTTGTTACATAGAAGAACATGAGGAATAAAAAAAAAGTCATTTTCACAATTAAAGACAACCGGAAGTGCAACATCTCATAAATGAATGGTCGGATCATTATGATATACCCTTCATTTTAACTGCAATTCCTCTTTAGTGTTTCATATAGTGTTAACCTTTCGACACAAATGGTCTGTAAAAGCCCAGTGGGATTATCAAAAATTCTTCATGATATTTTAATTGTTATATGCTTTCAGTGAATGAATATATCTAACAGAACTTATATTCTGGTCAGTATGATAAACAGCCAAAAAAGAACAAACCTCATACTTCAAATTAAAGTGGCAAGGTCAGTAAAATACAAATTTAAAGAGTTTTAGACTGTGGCTTTGTATAAAAAAGCAGATAATAAATATATATTTTTAATTATATAGGTTAGCTGGTTCAAGAAAGTCTACAGAAAACTGCCATTTTTCAATGAAAATGTCTATTAAAACCTATGAAGATCTGTACAGTATTCTAACATTTGTTGAATTTAAAGCTTTGAGGGTTTGCTCTTTTTGACTGAATCTTATTCTGACCAGAATTTAAGTTAAATTCTGTTAGATGTAGTCATACCAAATTTTAACCACTCAAAGTATATAATGTAAAATGTAAATGAAGACGTTTTGATCTAATCTGAGCCCATTGAACAATTCTACAGATCCAAATCCAAATGGTCAATAAAGAAAACATTTGAGTCTTCTATTGTTATTTTCTGGTATGTAAAATATGCATTGACACCAGAATTATCTTAAGGCAATTTGATCTAAGTTGCCGATTTTACTCATTTTTTGTTGCTCTTTAATGTCTGGATATCTTAGAAATTGTAATATTTCAATGTTGTCTAATGATGATTTTCATTATCTTCTTTTGTACCTGGTTGGTCATTATGTACAACTGAAAACGAAGTATCTTAGAGGTAACTATTTATGATGAAAGGGTTGCGAAAAGAGCACATGTTAAAAAATAAATACTACAAGAACAAAAAAAGTGATACCAAAAGATACCAAAACAGTCAAACCACTCTTTTTAGATAAAATGATATCTTAAGATGGCATTACTCTAGTGGAAGACAACACTGATTCAGAAACAGTTGCTGAAACATTTGGTTTATTTTTCAGTAATACTGTAAAGAATTTGAACATACAATTCATAATGATAATTCTAATGATGAAAATGTTGTACTTGATATTCGACACGATCCTGTTTTTGAAGCCTAAAGTATGAAATCCATCCCTCTATTTTAAAAATTAATGAATCTTTTAGCCAAGTTAATAGTTTTTTGTTTCAGGAAAAATGTAAGGATTGTGTGTTAAAAGAAATAAAAGGCCTTAGTGAGACAAAGTAATCACCATACCTACTAGAATAATAAAAGATCCTTGTGATGTTTTTAGCCATAAAACTGCAATCGACTTTAATAGTGTCATAGAAAGTGGAGTTTCTCTCAGAACTTAAAATTAGATGATGTTTCTCCAGTATACAAAAAAAGTTATAAGCAATCAAAAGAAAATTTCTGCCCAGTTAGCATTTTATCTTTCATGTCATATGAACGATTAATGCTTTCTCAAATAAATGAATACATGTTAGACAAACTAACAATTTTTCTTTGTGGTTTTAGGAAAGTAAAAGGAGCTCAAAATTGCCTTTTATTATATAAATTACTCACATAAATATGGTATACTTTTAACTGACTTTTCCGAGGTTTTTGATTGCCTATGTCATGACTTGCTTATTGCAAAGCTTCATACCTATGATTTCAATTACGCTTCATTCGAATTTATTTACAGCTATTTGGATGGAAGATTCCAGAGATTGTGTCATTTCAAGTCATAGTAGTTGGTTAATTGGTGTACCACAAGGGTCTATTTTAGGGCCAAATTTTAACAATATAGATTCTTATGACTTATTTCTTTTCATGCTTATGAACATATGTAATTATGCTGATGATAATTCAACTTTTAGTTTTAGCTCAACAATCACTACTGTCAAAAAGAAGCTAGAAGATAAAGCTAGAGTATTAATTATTTGGGTAAAAACTATTGGTTTAAAAACGCATCCTCCAAATTCCATCTTATTATAAGAGACGCAGACCGTAAGCACCCTATAAAAAAAACTGAAGGAATAAATATAAAGAATAGATAGTAATTTGTCTTATAATAAACATGTCAATAATCTTTGTTCAAAGGCAAGTCAAAAAATCCATGCTTTGGCTATAGTAAGTAATTACATGACTCGCAAACAAAGAAAGGTAATATTTCCTCAATTTGGTTACTGTCTACTTGTTTGGATGTTTTGCAGTCGATCATTAAATAAGGGCGCTTAGGTTAGTCGACAAAGACGCAAATCCATCCTAAGACAAGGACAGTTCTTTTACTGTGCATGGACAGACCATCTAAACTCTAGCTATTGAGCAGTGCAAGAATGTTAATGGTCTTTATCCAAAAATTATGGAATCTGGTTTTCAACTCAAAAAAAAGAGAACTTAATGAGAATATATCTAATGTTTTCTTGGGGACCTGAAAGTATGAGATACATTCCTGGCCATTTGAAAAAGATAGCCACTTAACCGTTATTGATAAAAAATATTCGAGTTCGGAAACAAAATGGACGTACATGCAGGCTCTGCAAGACATAGATCACTGAGTTTTATTTAGGTTTTCTTTATGTGACTTTCTTCTGGTTATGCTTTTCGAAGAAAATGAGGATATCTAAAGAATTTTTTTTTTTTTGAGAACAAGGAGACCTGACTGATAAGTCATCACTTACTACACTTTTAAACTATGGTTTGTATATTTCCTTCCATCTTCGTTTTTGAGCTATTTCATCATTTGTTTATTACATTTCAAAACTATTATTCTGTTTGTAAATATATATGAATTCTTAACTTTTTTATGCAGTTAGTTTGAAGAAGCATTTATATCATAATTTTGTATTACTAATGTTTAAAGAATAAATAAAAAATGAAATAAAGAATATCAACATTTAGACTTACTTTTAGTCATCTTTAGCCTAATTCAGTTGCAAAAGAGAAATTGTCAACATATTTTTCCTGACTTCTTCTATCAAGCTTTTCAAAAATGTCTAATATTTGCTTCCAATAAAATTGGGCACACACTAATAAATACAAAAAATTTAGGGTTTATTGCCAAATATTTAAATAAATTGATAACAATGAACTTAGTAACAAACCACTTAAACCAGGCTGATTAAAACAAAGCAATTAACCTTCGTCCTTGATCTAGCCAACATTTCTTTGTCACAGAATCACTAAATATATTCTCGCTAAATGTAATACCTTAAACTACAAAATATCATTTAAACTGATAAAAATTAATTCAAATGGTAGTTTCATTTCTTCTGGTAAAGTGAGCAGGACAGGAGCAGGAGCAGGTCATTCCCAAAGAATGGTTTATGGTTGCAGAGTGACTGATACAATAATTGAAACGTGTCATATTCTACTTTAAAAAAAATCATTAGCAGGAATTCTAAAGAAGATAAAAGTAAAAAAACTCTACACATCCAGCAAATATTAATTTGAAACTTTTGTCATGATATAAAAGATTTTTCATAAAAAGACTGTTGCCATACTGTCAAATGTACAAATCTGAATAGTAAAAATACTTGAGAAAGTCACAAAAAGTTTCATTTAAGAATATAAACTATAATTGTACATGTTTTATTCTTGCAAGTAATAGGTTTTACAGAAAGATTCATCTAATTCTGATCTGATCAGCTGATTGGTTTTTGCTAAGTTTGATACAACGCTTAACAAATTGAACATGCCATCATCATCATGTCCATAAAACAATCTTAATCAAGAAGCAAAATAAACTGTTACAAAACATACCTAGAAAATGAACAACACAATCAAATAAGTTGATAATTTATCAATTAGCAATTGCTCACTCTCACAAAATTCTCATCAACAAGAAAATCAAAATAAACTTAGGATATTAATTTTTTCGTCAAATATTTGGAAAGTGAATTGGAGTGAATGGGAGTAATAAAATATTAACCTGTCTGTTCACTATGTACATAAACAATAATTTCTCAGTTATAGATTAATCTTGAGAAATACAAAAAACAATTGGTGGAACAATATTGTTAAGTTAATAGTGGGCCTTTGTTTACTTAATACTGTTGAACTGCAAAAAGCCACAAGTATAATATTTCAAATTATGAAATAAGAGCCATAGACTGTTCTTTGTACACCCAATCAATATTGAATGCTAAAATAATGTCATACTATCATTATATGGAAAAGATATAAAGGAGCTTAGCATATTATTTTAATCATTTCATCTATGAAATTTCATGGTATCACTCATGTCTCGAGCAACAATCTTTTTTTCGTTTTGGTGAATCAAATACAAAAAGTAATAAGAAAGGATTAATTTTTGAAATATATTTTCTCTATATCAAATGATTTATTTATTTATGACCTTATGATCTAGTCATCTAGTCAATTATTTCTAATAATAAAGTACAATTGGTTGTTGAGGCATGACTACTATACTAACACATCCATCAGACTAATTAATTTGATATTTTTTTTAAATATTATTGAAATGTACATTGGGAGAAACCACTAACAACTTTAAAAAATGTTCCTATATTATTCCCAAGATACAAAAATGTTATCATAACAAGTAAATTAACTGAATACCACGGCATGGCATGTTACAGACCAGTTAGGGGTCTCATGCCAAAAATCATAAGGTTTTGGGGAAAAATGGGGAAAATATGGACACTTTCTTTTTCCACTAAATATCATTTAACCCCTTCATTTTTAATTTCTAGGTTTCATCTTTTGCATGTGTATGGACATATTCTTAGTCCAATTGTGAACCAAATCTTATTGTCTCATCTTTATTTGTTATTTTGTTATTGATGATAAACTTTGAACTAAATTACAATTTACGAAAATTAAGGTAGATAATCTATATGAGACAAATCCGAAACTAGTACCTAATTAAAAAAATATATCTCGAAAATGAACACAGTATTTTTGATAAAGATCTTTTTTATTATAATAAATTTATTTTGAACAAAGATTTGAAATAAAAGAATTAAAATGCAACGATGTACTGATTGTTATGTAGAAAGAACAGAGACAAAAAACGTTTAATTGTACCTTGTTTAAAATCTCTTTAAACTCCTGAAAAAGAACACAAATAAACAAATGAACTAAGAGAGGATTTTAATTTCAAATAAAAAAAATAAAATACAAATGTAAAATAGAATCGTTCATAAATATAAATATAGAAAATGCTAAATAAACAATCAGGGCCGACTTGTCATAAATTCAAAATATTGTTGATATTTAATGATTAAGAGTTGTGTCAAATTTTAACAGATAGTCCAAGAGTATTAGCGTGAAAAAGCATCAAACCTCAAAATAATTAGAAACAAGCTGATTAAATGATGGCATGTTTATCATTATTGTTAGTCTTAAAAAGCAAAATTTTACATCATGTACGTTTTAGCAATGGTTTTTGAAGAATTTGGCTATTAATCATCATGTTTTATTGAAATTGTTCTAAGTTACACGCTTTAGTATGAAAGTATTGAAAAATATGTAGCTAAATCTTGATTTGAAACATATTCCTCATCTACCATTGCTAATTTGAGAAGGGGTTTGTGTTTTTCTTGCCATATACAGTTTGATATATCTGTTCATGAATCTTGAATTGCGTAAAATTTGACAACCAACGATAAATGTCTTCATTGCAATATTTCCCTTGAATAATGTTAATATATGGTAAAAAA